>VXAU01000003.1:263014-287114 GCA_013399695.1 Formicarius rufipectus | reverse complement strand
AAAATTTTTAAAAATAAAAAAAATAGTGAAAGGGAAAGCTGCTTATCTCGCAGACAAATGAGAAACAAACACACCTTCAAGTCAATTATAAATGGTGAGTAGAAGAGGTGGAAAGAGTTTCAACAAGCTGCAGATGCAGAAAAGGTCACATATTTCCTGTGTTATAGTTTTTTAGGAGGTGGTGGAATTTTCCTTTCCCCTACCAACAAATTAGGAGTTAATGGCCCTTATCTTTTCCCACTGCTAGTTAAAAAGGAGTAGATGATGAGTGAAGGTGGGTTACCTAGCAACTTTAATCACTGGGGAAGCAGCACTGTTTTTTCGGCTGGCAGGGGAGGAGAACTGCTGTGGGGGAGAGAGAGATGTCTCCTTCAGAGAGCCTCTGCCCTGCAGTTTTGGTCTCCTTCCCTTTCTCCCATTTCCAATCCCTGAATTTTTGAGTTCCCGGTGCTTCAGAGAGAGAGAGACAGAGATTGAGCCATTTGCAACCTGGGGGCTTTTGCTGCAGGCTTCCTGAGAGAGCTGATGGCTGCTGGCCAGGGCACGAGGAGCCCCACTCCATCCCTGGCAGCCCAGCTCAGCGAACTGTCCCTCCTCCAGCCAAGGACTAGGATAGAGTTTTGCCTCCAGAAAAGGATCCCAGTTCCTCCCTCTCTGTGCAGAGTTTCCCACCAATTCCATGCCACCCATCCCAGAGAGACACAACAAACCTCTCCACCCACGAGGGGCAGCCTCGCACCGGCCAAGGAGTGACATCACCACTTGCTGTCCTTAAATATTACTGTGCCCAGTGGGAGCAGGGACTGCATCGTGTTCAGAGGGTTAATTACAAACTGGTCTTTTAGTTCTGGTTGCTTTGTTTCTCTTGAATAGATATATATATATATTTTAGTTAAGAACTGTTATGCTTTCTATTATCACTTCTTAATTAAATTTTCTTTTAAATTTAAAGGAGGCTTGTCTCCTTCTTTGGTTTCTAGTCCAACAAATTTCTTAATTTCCTCTAAACTTAGACACCTGTCATATGTATCTTCTCATATTCAGGATACAACAATCTGTTCCCTAAAATCAGTGACATTTTGCATCTTTGCTGAAGATGACCAGGTTCTGTTAAGAAAAATTATGAAACTGTGCAATGCTAATGCAGATACTTTCATGCTTTCCTAAACTACTTGTATGACAACTGTAATGAAACTTCTGAAAAATCCCACTGTTCTACTCAGGAGCCAGACAACAGTTCCAGTCTCTGTATGGGATTACAGAGTTGCTGCTGATCAAGACAGTAAGGTCTGATGTTATTGTCACCAATTTATAGCAGTCAGACACCCCAAGAGGAGATTAAATAAGGAGATAATGATCTGGGAGTTCAAGTTTGCTAGCATCACTGACCTCTCCAAACAAAATGTCACCAGTCATGCTGTGATAAATGCTGGACTTGCTTGCTCTGGACTTGCCTGTTAAACTAGTTTCTCTCTGTTTCCTGGAAAAATCTTTCCCGAAAAGTAACCAATGGAATTGGTAGTGATGCTACTCAGTAAACCCTCTGGCATGTCAATTCATCTTAAATGATAAATTAAATTCATCAAAATTAAATTAAATTAATTTAATCAAAAATAAATTCATTAAATGCAGCTGAATAGATGCAAGGAAGTTTTGAGGAATGGAATAAAATTCCTCATGTAATCACATAGGACCTGACCAAAGCATCTCATCCTGTCAACCTTGAAGACCTCTTGAGGCCTCTGTAGGACTTTGGCTGTACAAACAAGCCTGAAAATATTGCTTGCCTATCTTTTGGAGGTATGGTGCAGAGGATCTCAGTGTAAAAAGCTGGACAGATTCTCCTATTATCAAAAATTTCAGTAAGCAAGCTATGTGGTCTCCCTGCGTTTGCATGTAGGTACACTTCCATGATGTTTTTAGGGACAATGAAAGATAAAAGCATATTTATTCAACTTTTCCTAGATGGCAGATTCTTTACACTGTTCCAAATCTGCTAGTGTGTATTCTGGACACTTCAATAAGTTTCTGGTAAACACTCTTGTGTATGTCCAGCACATTTCTGTATGATTTGATCGTGTTGCCAAGTGGTTAAACTTGACCGTTAACATAAGGTCTTAACAAAGGTCTGTTTCAGTCCCCTTCCTGCTAAAAAAGAAGTGAAGTTTTAAAGTATACAGAAATAATAGAGGAATTCCGCAACTTTAGAAGTCTGCTGTCTGAATCACTATCTCACACTGAGGACAAAAAGAACTGAAGTAGCCTCTGGAAGATAAAACCAGAATGACTAAAATGGAAGAAGCATCTACCAATAAGTAAAAGTAGATATGTACTGTACAACTGCTGTTATTACCCTAATGTGTGGCTGCAAAACCAAGACGTTACAGCGACTGTTTCAAGGGACTAAGTCAGTTAACTATGCTGTCTTTTTGCCTTTTCTAGAATAAGATTGCAGGATCCGTTATGAAACACTAGAACCTTACAGAATTGGAAAACATTTATCATTGGCACATTATAACTTCATTCTTCACTTCATGGTGCATGTGCCAGAAAATAAGCCACCCAAAGCCACTATATATAACCATTTAAAACACAAGGAAAGTATGAGGAACAAGCTAATCTCTTCTCCTTGCAAAGACCTTGAATGTGAGGTTAGTGATATCATTATCACAGAGCTGAAGGGTATAAATAAAGATCATCAGATGTATTTGGAAGTATATGCTTATTATGCCAACATTAATGAAGGAAAAAGTCAGAATAGTGTTATGTATCAAAAAGACATGAGACAAGCATACGTGAGTGAGAAGACCCCAGGAAATGACTACAAATGTGAAGCAACAAATGGACAGTTTATCTATGGTAAAAGACATATATGCCAAATTATCGCACATATAAACTCACAAAAGCTTTGTCACCACTTATTGGCACACATTGCAACCAGTACTCATTACTTCTGCTTTAGAAAGGATTCTCATTTTGTTCGGAAAATGTGGCACTGTCACATGTCTCTAAAAGGACAGGAAAGTCAGCATCAGTCTTGAATCACTTTTAGAATTGATTTTTCAGCCTGTTAAAAATCATTAGGTTTAAGAACAATTCCTTTCCTCTGTGGAAAGTTGTAATACTTTTCCTGATGAGGACATAGACTCTGCATACAATTCTGGTATTTCACAACTTTGGGCCCCAAATACACAGAAAAATCTCTTTAAGACACTCTAGACATTTTAAAATGGTATTAGTATAATATATACCTCTTTCAGTTTCTTTCAATAAATGAAGCACCTGGCTTCACAGGTGGGGGATAAGGACACAGGTTCCATATTATTTTTTAATTTAAACTTCTTTAAAACACATTAATAAAATAGTTCTTTCCTGTAATATGCATGGCAAATTCAGATTTCTTGTAGTTTAGGATAGTATTATAACTATGTTAATGCCCTACTGGGATAGTCTGTATAATTTTCTCATGGTTTCACCATTTATTTGAGCACAGTGATCTCAAATTCATACTTAAAAAACTCTTGTTACAGCACAAAGTCTTTCCTATACTTTGTTTATATAATAGACAAATTCACTGATAACACAGACAACTACAAATTGCATCACAGCACAAGCATGAACATATTCATAGACTCACCTAAAGGATAAAGTTCCATTTCACTCAGGGCAGATTATATCACCGGTAAGGAAACACACAGAGATGTCATAAAAGACATGGGGATAGATATGCAGGAAGAACTAAGAGTAGTGAGAAAATGACTTTATAAATACTCCCCCTTTTTAAAAACTGGGACTTACAAAATTTTAAAACTGGATTTAACAAATAAAATTAAAAAATATATTAAAAAATAAAGATATATAGTCAGAAAATTTATGCAGTTTGAAATGCTGAACAGAGAATTAAAAGACACAGTGAAAAAATTATCTGCATGAATGGCTTTATTATCACGACTTAAAAGAAATTCTGTTTAGGTTGTATAAGGAATTTTTGTAGATGCTTACTCTTGCCTCTTTCTGTGTCATGTAGAGAGAAAAATGACCAAGCTGTCCATTACAGGCATTCCTTACTGTATTCAAGATCTGTTTTTGTCAGAATTTATTATTTTCACTCCTACAGGTTATTGAGATTGGAAAAGTGCTTCCCAAAAAGAGATTGCATTGAACAGTTAACCCCCAGTCATATTTTCTGCAATCATTTTATGGCGTGTGATGCTGGAACCTTCCAATATGATGCATTCTCTGATTATTTGTACACTTGAGAATCAAGGTACACATTCCAAAGCTGGGGAAAAGCAGTAGGGTGAAATGGCTGGTGGTGTGAGTCTGTATAGTACGTTTTGATCTTTCAGCAAACAATAACACAGTCAAAGACAGCATTAAAGTTAGCATTGTCTGATGCTCCTGGATCCTTACTTTGCATGAGGGAAGGATAAACAGGTTTCTATCTTCCTAGGATTTTCCTGGAAAGAAAATAATTCTGGGAAAGCAGTCATACATGTTTTCCAAATCTTGTAATTATTTTTATGGATGAGAAGATGGTGAGGTAGTTTGCTGTACAGACTATAGGCTGTGGCATAGAAGCCCTAACATTTGTGTGTGCCTCTGCTTTCCGAAGTTAAATGGATCCATGGTATATGAAGTAACTTGAAATCCACACACAGATGGATTTCTTAAGAGGTCAGAATTATTATAAGTGAGATGTCTGGTGTATAGAAGGAATTTCATCTCAGAGGGCTATAGGCATGAAATAGCTGGAAACAATTTTGTGTCTGGATTAATAATACTGTCAGGGCTCAGACTGTACCCTAAAGTAGGACTTTGTTAGCTCTTTGGCTCAGAAAGCAGCAAGTAAGGGGTAGACTGCCAGCGCATCCATAACATCAGCTGCATTTTAGGCAGTCCAAACAGTGTCTCTGGAAATTTAGAAAGAGTTGACAGGAGGAAAAGGAACTATTACATACTCCACAATGAAAGCAGAATAATTTTAAATAAATCTTATGACCTGGACCTCTATGAGGCAGATATTCTTGCAATGATGAAAAAAATTGGTAGTTGGAGGAAGAAGGAAAATTTGTTTATTTAGAGAAAACACTTCCAAAATATAAATATTTATTAATCTATGTTGGCTATCAATTTTGGATGCCCAGAGTAGAAATGTCTGTGTGATCATCCCCAAAAAACCCCTCCAGCATAAATATCTCTTTGGTTCCAGTTGCTGCCCCGGTGCAAAGCAGGCACAGAGAAGGGCAGGTTGTGTTTTATGACTTTGGCTGCTCAGGTCCAAGAGGTTTCCTTTTGTTTCTATGAACAAAATGATTTGATTTAAAAAAATTTTGCCCAGCTGCTTGAGCACATCAAAGGAGAAGAAACTGTATTCTATACCTCTTCTGAAAGTATTTTGAGTGCTGCCTGCCCCTGACAACTGGACTGACTCGGCGAATGCCACTTCCCCTCCCACCATTGCCTTCAGTGCTCCACTTTGCATTTGTACTTCTTTGGTCCCAGAGAACCTACAAAAAACTATTTATAGCTATTACAGACATAGAGCATGGTAGTAGTTTATTTGCATTTTCCAAAGGAATAATCATTTGCTGTTTAGTGTTACCCTTGTTTTGGTTTATCGTGGCTTTGTTCTAATTTAAGAACTAATACTGCTACTAGAGAATGTTGAGAAAATGTAACAAACTATGAAATGTCTATTGCTAATGGCAAAACAAAAAGTGACAAAAACGTGATTATAAAGAATGAGATTCATCTAAATATGGGCAGAGCTATAGTTATATCTACTTTGATATTTCATTTGTGCTAGTATCCTCTACAAAAAAAAAAAAAAAAAAAAAGTTTTTAGGTAAATTACTGTATCCAAAGTCCAGCAACATTCATCTTTCTGTGATATATGCCTTCAATAGCAATTCGAGTGTGAAATAATAATGTTCATTTTACTATTAAAGTCATACCTTTTGTCTCATTCACTCTTTTGAATTTAATCCAAACTCCATGGTTAGAGAAGAGTGGAAAGAGTTTTTGAAGAACTGTACAAGTAAAATTAAGTACACATATATGGAATATACATATATACCATTTATACCTGGGTTTTTACATATATGTATATATTTTCTAGTTATAAATGAGAATTCTACATTTAAGAATTCCTTAAATTGCCATTTTTAGAATTCCTAAAGGAAATATTGAGAATTTCCTTAAATTGTAAGGAAACTGTCATAACTAAAACACAAATAAAATAATTTTCTCAACTTTTACAGTATTTTTTATAATAAGAGAAAAGAGTTTTAGGATAGATAATGAAATGCAAAATCCAGAAATATTTCCTTTCTTTTTTTTTTTTCCCTTTATCCTCATTTCCTTTTTAGCATTAAGTCTTCGTGACTTTAGCATTAAGTCTATCTTTCACCTGTTGCACAGTATTGAGTGTTGCATAAAGGATAATAAAGCTTTAAACAGCTTAGCTGTAACAGGCTTCTACAATCTACCCTCCACATCACTGCTACAGAAATAGATGTTGTAATGTTATGGGGTACTGTAGGATTTGTCAGCATACTGTTATAAAAGTGAAATATTTACATTTGAATAGCATTTTTTATAAAGTATATGTAAAGTTAATAGTGCCAGTATAGGCAATAGAGAAAAAAACTACATGAAATTTCTTTTCTGAAATGTTTTACACTCAAAACATAAGCATACTGTTGCAATCTATCTCCTTTCATGAATTTAATAAAATATCTGTTGTACCACCATAAAGTTCAAATATCTCATACTATGGAAAAAAAAAAAAAAAGAAAAAAAAAAGAAAAGGAGAGAGAGAAGCTTACAGAATTTTTCAGTTGGATTGCAGTTGTAATCTTCAAATCAAGGATTCTGCTCAATCTGTCGCAGTTTTTCTTACTCATCTACCCTAGGAAACTTTGATTTCACATATGAAAAATGGATATTCCCCTGTTTCACCTCCCTAAATAAGAAACTTGATGTATTCTACTTTCTTCATCTTCTGGTAATCCCTTTCAGATGTTAATAAACATTAACACTTAACAAGCTCAGTGTAAACTCTACAACTTCTATTAAAACCATGCAATCGTCTCTTCTTATTCTCCTATAAGATCTTATGCTTTCCTTATACACCTCTCCCTTTCCCTTCCCCATGCCCCAAAATACCTTCCCATTTCTTTGCTTTGGTTTCACCAATCATATGAAGCTCCATAGGGGAATGTGCTGGATTGCACATTACACCTGGGATGGGGCAAACCTGGATGTACAGACTGGGGAATGAGATGCTGGAAAGCAGTGCCATGGAAAGGGACCTGGGGGCCCTGGTTGATGGCCAGTTGAATCTGAGTCAGCAGTGCCCTGGCAGCCAGGAGGGCCAACCCTGATCTGGGGGGCATCAGGCACAGCATCACTAGCCAGTCAAGGGATGGGATTGTCCCTCTCTGCTCTGCACCAGGGCAGCCTCACCTTGAATATTGTGTGCAGTTTTGTCAGTACAATATAAGAAAGACACTAAGCTGTTAGAGAAAGACTAAAGGAAAGTGATGAGGATGGTGAAGGGCCTTGAGGGGAAGCCCTATGAGGATTAGCTGAGGTCACTTGGTTTATTCAGCCTGGAGAGGACATTGAAGGGAGACCTCATTGCAGTTACAACTTCTTTATGAGGAGAAGAGGAAAGACAGGCACTGATCTCATCTCTGTGGTGACCAATGACAGAACCCAAGGGAATGGCCTGAAGTTGTGTCACAAGAGGTTTAGGTTGGATACTAGAAAGAGGTTCTTTCCCCAGAGGGTGGTTGGACTCTGGAACAGGCTCCCCAAGGAAGTGGTCACAGCACCAGGGCTGACAGAGTTCAAGAAGCATTTGGATGATACTCTGAGACACATGGTATGACTCTTGGGGTGGTCCTTGGCTTGGCTGGGAGTTGGACTTGATGATCCATGTGGATGTCTTCCAACTCAGCATTTTCTATGATTCTATCAGCCTGCTACTGAAATGAACTGTTCTAAATTGCTCACCTGGGTTTCCCTTCCACCCTGACTTCAATAGCTTTCCAGCCCTTCAATTAGGTTGTCGTATCCCATAGGCGCATAGCATTTCTTAATTACTTCTGTTAAAAGAAAAACGATTAAACAAAACCAAAACAAACAAAAATCCCCCAGCAAAGAATTCTAAAGTCTAAAGAATTTTCTTCCTTTTAAAAATAGGAATCTGCAGAGTTGTCTGCTTTTCTTCACAAATTGCTAACATTTATTTATTTTCAATTTAGAAATATGCAAAGACTATGGAAAAGAAAGAAAGAAAAAGACTAAAAACTTCAGTTAAGAATACAAGTCTTTTTTTGTTTGGTTGTGTTTTGTTTGTTTGTTTGTTTTTTGTTTTTTGTTTGTTTGTTTTTTGTTTTGTTTTGTGATTCATGATATTCGTTCCAGAACAGGGAATTTTTTTTATATGACCATGCCATAATTCACAACCTTCCACATCCCATGTAGATTCCCCTCCTCCTAATCAGGCATTACCAATATGCATTCTAATATGACAAAAAAAAAATCCCAAGAATATTTTTTTCAGAAATGATAAAATAAGATCCTGCCCTCATTTCCAGTTAAATTACAAAGAGGAGCATAAGAATGTATAACTATGAAAAGCAAGGTAATGAGTTTTAATGTATTTATTTAACTATAACTATTAATAAAAGTATAATTACATGCATGTAATGGTGGGTATAAACTGTGTATTGTTGTGAAACTCAAACTTTTGCTTCCTACTTTATTCTGTTCAGTATGAACTTGTAAACAATACTGAGGTCATTTCAGTAATATTTAGCCATTTTAGGTAGAGAGGTTTGTGCCTGAAAGGTGCATTGGGACCTGACTCCATTTCATGGCTGTTTCATGGAATGTAGATATAAATTACTGACTTGTATGTGCCCCTTTCTTGCTATTGCATTTCTTAGAAGATTGGAAAGACAGTGTTGCTTCTGAATGTCCAGAGAATTAGGAAAAGTAGTTAGAACTTCCTACTTGTGAATACCTATGATTTTTTTCAGCAAAGCAATCTCATTTTGCTTGAACATTCTCCACTTTGCCTAGAGGGGGAAATTTTAAAAAAAAAAAAAAGTCATGAAAAAAAGCAGCTTTGCAGCAGATGTGGTTTACCAGGATATGCAGTAGAGGCTATATTTGCCAGAAGACACATTATACATGGATGCTTTTGGCACTTTCTCTCACACAGATGGTGTTTGCTTAGCAGCACAGGCAGAACACTCTACCTGAATCTACATGGAGGGTTCAGAAGGAACCAAGTGGTTAAAATACATCCAGAAATACCTATCTCCTCTGTCAATTTTTTTCAAAACCTATAGCTTTTTCTTCTAATTTTAAATAAATGGACTGATAGGACAAAGCTATTGGAACCTGGCAGAGAAAGAAGAAACAGAATAGAAAGAGTCAACAGCTCTCACAAACAATTATAAAAATCCATTCCAATTTCACTGGAAACTTTTGTCAATTCTTTCAAAATTGAATTTGAGATAGATGAATGAAGCTAGAAGGATGTTTTATTATTCTTGTACAGTAAAAATGTTTCAATCATGAGAATACAAAATAGATTTTATATATTAAAAAAAATTATGTCTCATAGACATTCAAAAATGTATACTTTTTGTTTTGTTTTGGTTTTTTTTTTGCTGTGTAGCATTTCTATTTATTCTAAATAGTTTCATTGAGTGTTCTGGTTTGGGTTGGGTTTTCACCTCATAAAAGCACCTATCTAACTTTGGAGTATTACGGCATTTTTGGATGTAATAATTCTTTAGATGTAATTACACATCTCCATTTGTAAATTAACTAGAACAGTTCCCCTGTGGACACTTTATTCATAAAGAGAAGTAAAGAGAAATATAATTTTTTAAGTTGTTTTCCCCACAAATACTTCTTCTGCTCATGACAAGGCCTATATAATGAAATTGTTATGCCAGCTTTTCCTATACAGGCAAGAGAAAACTGAAGTAGAATTTAAGTATTCTGAGAGTCATAGCTACAGATGTGCTGGTGAAGTAAGAATACTGCCATGTCTTCATCATCCTAAACACCCAATTTTAAATATATACACACACATATACACCATTTGCTAAATTCTGCTGCCTTGTCCATTTCATCACCTCCTCCAAAATTCGTTCCTCATTTATCCTAATTTCTAAACAAGAATAAAAACACCGAAAAATTCTGTGTCCTTTATATGTCCTCGTTTGCACTTCATCTTTGTAATTAGTTTTTCCTAATTTAATTTCTAAATTCAGTTCAGGAATTGTGAATAGTTCAGGTATTGTTGTTAAGTATTCCTTTATTTTTCAATTAAATTCAAGAGAACAGAAAGATTAAAAGGTCTTTCACAGAATATTTCAGCAAAACCAATTTCATATCCAATTTTCAAATTTAACATTTTTTAAGGGATTCTTGTTTTGAAATTTCATACAATGATTAGGATAGAAATTAAGTCAGTTAGAAGGATTCTAAAGTCTACAAAACTATCCCTTGAAGCAATAACAGAATCACCTTGTACCTAAATAAAGCTTAACCAAGACAGACTCAGTAGTTGTTAATAGTAAAATCAATCAATAACTGAATAAATATCTTTCTTAACATCTTGATTTTTACCAATGGTGCCATCAGAACAGGACTTAAACAATTTGGAGTTGACTGTGATAGAAACAGTACCCTTGACTGACACAGAGTTTGGCAGATTTGTCAGAATTTTTCTTAATTAGTGGGAAAAGGAAAAAAAAAATAAACAATTTATTCTGTGATAACCACATGATCTGTCTGCAAGGAGTTTGGATGACAAAAACCTTTATAGTGAAGGGCCAAATATTTGTGCTACAACACACAGGCAGGCACACAGATTGAGTGCATTTGTGGTCATGTCTTTTCAGTGTGTCTAAGGCTGAGTCAAAGCAAGTTTGTTAGCTTTTTGCAGATAATTGGAAACTAATTTTTAACACAGCCATTTAGTGTGTGGGAAAGACATGCAGATGCAAATGAATACAGAAGGGATAGAAGTGGTACTCTAGTCAAGCTGGAGGATTTTGGCTTTAACTTTGGAAGACAGAGAAGGGTATGCACAAATTGGAACACGAGCCATGACAAAGGAAATAGTTTCCTTTATTCAGTGGCTTTCATTAAATCAAACACTAAGTGGCAATTACTGAGATTCAATAGGTACATTCAGACTTTGACAACCTTCCTCCCCCTCCAAACATGGCTTTTATATTTCGTTTGTCTTGAAACACCTGATGGCTTTGTGATGTGAAACAACTATTACTCCACACTATATAACAGAGTGTGGGACAATCAAGTGATCCGTGAAAGACTCTTTTATTTCTCTGTAATTTGAGACACTTTTATTTATGGCTTGTCTGTGATTGTGTCGGAATGTATACGTGAGTGTGTGAGAATAATGTTCAAAGGTCAACCTCTCACATTTTCAGCTCTAGCTATTGTCATGTAATATATGTGGAATTTTTTTCACGTGAAATTAATTCTCAGTTTTGTTTCTTTTTTTATCCCTATAATCTATATCTGAAATAGTATGCTTTGAATATTTGCCATATTGAGCAGAATTTCAAGGAAATAAAACAGGAAAGACATTATAATTTGTGATAGATACAACCAGAATGTTATTAAGATAAAATTGAAATTATCAAATCTAGCCAGGTTACCCATATTAACATATATGCCTGTGTGTGATTCAATACAATACCTACTGGCTAAAAAATATAACAGTAATTTAAGAATACCAAAATAAACAAGTGGAATCCATGTATTTATTAAAGGTCATCATGCCACAAATCCTATTCACATATAATTTTTTTTAACATTATTCTCCTGATTGCAAACTTTTTTTCAAAGCCTTCCCAAAATCATATCACTTCTGGTTTTAATTTAGTTCTATATACTGTTAGTGAAGTTTGAGTATCAACTCAGTAATGTGTTTAATATACCATGTGTTAGATAACAAAATGCCATATGTCAAAAGTGATATCAGCTCCTGATGAAGAGAACTATTCATCTGCATGTGACAACTTCACATAACATTCCAGGTATGTTGAAATACATGTCTTTTGCAAACACAGTCTAGATATGAGTGTTAATGGGACAGATTTATAGTATATCTGTCCCTGAAGCATACCGATTTTCTTATGTCGAGAAGTCTTTGCAGGTTCTACTAACCCCTTCTAATACATTATTTCTATTTTCTGAAAAAAACTTTAGTTTTATCTATGAAGCATCCATCAAAATAGATATCTAACCTTTCTTAGTTTTTTTATAGCTATTTGGATAAATCTGCTTATCTTACAGAGGTAAGTGCCTTTCAAAACTTATAAACATTTCTCCTCTTTCTCTCAATCTACAGTACCTAAACAGTGGGTCAAAACTAATTTTAAAAGGTTTGTTACAATTAAGACGTGTCAAAAAGCAGAATGTATTTAATATCATATTCAAACTGCTCAGGGAATTAGTAAGTAAGGTCTTCTGGAAAAATGTTTTTGCAGGTGCTGGGGTCCATCAGTGTTGGTTACTTTTTAAACATCACCTCCTAAAGGCACAGGGGAAGGCAATTCCCAAATGTCAGGAGTCATGCAGGAGAAGCAGAAGGCTGGTTTGGCTGAACAAGAATCTTCTCTTAGAAATAAGGAAGGTGTATGCACAGTGGAAACAAGGTCCAGTGACATGGGAAGAATTCAGAGATGCTGCTTGCTGCTGTAGGGAGAAAATTTGTGCAGTCAAAGCTCAGATGGAGTTAAAGCTGGTGAGAAATGTGTAGGACAATAAAAAGAGATTTTTCAAACACGTTAATGGCAATAGGCAGTATAGAAATATTATTAGCACAGGATGAGGATGGTCACCTCACAAACAAGACAGAGATAAAACAGGAGTTTAATGCTTTCTTTACCTCTATCTGCAACATGACAGACCAAGGAGGTCTCAGTGCCCTGAGCTGTAGGATCATGACTGTGAGAACAATCAACTCCTAGTCAAACCTGAAATTGTGTGGGATCTGCAGCTCCAACTGGATCCCTACACGTCTACGGACCCTGGTGGGATTCAACCAAGAATCCTCAAAGAGCTGGCTGATGTCATTGCAAAACCTCTCTCAATGATTTTTGTGGAATGGGAATGCAGAGAGATCCCAGCTGACTGGAAGCTGCAGAACACTGTCTTGATTTTCAAGAAGGGCAAGAAGGAGGGACCTGGAAACTAGAGGCCCATTGTCTAAGTTTAGAGGAAATTAAGAAAAGCTGTTGGACTAGAAACCAAAGAAGGAGACAGATCTCCTCTGGACTCAAAACAAAATTTAATTAGGGTATGATAATAGCAAAGATAACAGTTCTTAACCACAATATATATATCATCTATATCTATCTATATCTATCTATATCTATATCTATATCTATATCTATATCTATATCTATTCAAGAGAAAACCAAGCAACTAGAACTAAAACAACCAATTTGTGGGACAATTCCCTGTGAAACTCCCCTCACATCAGTCTCTGCCCCCGTTGTGCACAGCAATATTTACAGACAGCAGGTGGCGATGTTGCTCCTCGCCAGTGCTGAGCTTACCCCCGGAGGTGGGTGGAAGAGGTTTTGGTGTGTGAGTTCCTCTGAGGCTGTGGAGTCCCTCTGTGGAGTCAGTGGGAAGAAGTCGTGCAGGGAGAGAAAGAGCTGGGATCCTTTTCCGTGGTCTGTAGCTGGAGGATGAATACCACTCTGAGCTGGATGCAGCCGCTGATGCTGTAGGGCTCCTCGCACCCGGGCTGGCAGCCACTGGCCCCCTCAGGAAACCTGATGCAAATGGACTCAGCTAGCGAAGTCTCTCTCTCTCTCGAGCACCGGGAACTCTGAAAATCCAGGAACTGGACAATGGGAGAAAAAAAAACAAAGAAGGAGACCAAACTCACAGGCAGAGGTTCCTCCAAGAGCCATCTCTGTTCCCTTCCCCCCATAGTCCTCCTTCCCTGCAAAACAGAAAACCAAACCCCTTCTCTCACCACATCCAGTGAATTACTAGTCACTAGGTAAAGCCTTCACTAATCACTTGCCTCTTTTGTTAGAGGCAGTGGATAAAGATAAGGGCCATTTGCCCCTCATCTGGTGGTAGGGGAAAGAACAATTCCATGAGATGCTAAAACTGTAACACCCATCAGTCTCACTTCAGTACCAGGTAAACTAACGGAGACAATTATTCTGGGCAGTATTGAAAAACACCTGAAAAACAATGCAGTCATTGGTCACAGCCAGCACAGCTTCAAGAGAGGAAAATCCTGCTTATCAAACCTGATTTCCTTTTATGACAAGGTAACCCATCTAGCTGACCAAAGGAAGTCAGTTGATGAAATCTTTTTGGATTTCACTAAAGCTTTCAATACTGCCTCTCTCAATATCCCTCTGGACAAACTGTCCAGAGCACAGCTGGATAAACACATCATGCTGTGGGTGAGAAATTGTCTCATGGGTTGAGCACAGAAGGTAATAATGAATGGGCTGACATCAGACTGGTGACCTGTCACTACTAGGGTTCCACAGGGATCCATCTTAGCTCTATGCTCTTCAACACCTTCATAAATGACTTGAATGCAGAACTGGAAGGACAATAAGCAAGTTTACAGGTGACACAAAATGGGGAGGAGCTATTGACTCCCTCAAAGGCAGGGAGGCCTTGCAGAGAGGGAAGTATTAGAGGATTGGGCAATCACCAATCATATGAAGTTAAACAAGGGAAAGTGACAGATTCTGCACCTGGGATGGGGCAACCCTGGATGTACAGACTGGGGAATGAGATGCTGGAAAGCAGTGCCATGGAAAGGGACCTGGGGGCCCTGGTTGATGGCCAGTTGAATCTGAGTCAGCAGTGCCCTGGCAGCCAGGAGGGCCAACCCTGATCTGGGGGGCATCAGGCACAGCATCGCCAGCCAGTCAAGGGATGGGATTGTCCCTCTCTGCTCTGCACCAGGGCAGCCTCACCTTGAATATTGTGTGCAGTTTTGTCAGCACAATATAAGAAAGACACTAAGCTATTAGAGAAAGACTAAGGAAAGTGATGTGGATGGTGAAGGGCCTTGAGGGGAAGCCCTATGAGGAGTAGCTGAGGTCACTTGGTTTATTCAGCCTGGAGAAGAGACTGAGGGGACACCTCATTGCAGTTACAACTTCCTTATGAGGGCAAGAGGAGAGACAGGCACTGATCTCATCTCTGTGGTGACCAATGACAGAACCCAAGGGAATGGCCTGAAGTTGTGTCACAAGAGGTTTAGGTTGGATATTAGAAAGAGGTTCTTTCCCCAGGGGGTGGCTGGACTCTGGAACAGGCTCCCCAGGGAAGTGGTCACAGCACCAGGGCTGACAGAGTTCAAGAAGCATTTGGATGATACTCTGAGACACATGGTGTGACTCTTGGGGTGGTCCTGTGCAAGGTTTGATGATCCTTTCCAACTCAGCATATTGTGTGATTCTGTGATATTTTAAGAATATAAAAATCTATATCTAATTTTTTTTTAATTGGAACTAAACAACATGTGAAAATGAACTTATCATAAGCTAATAATTCTGCTTTAAAATTAGATTCAACAGTAGGGTTTTTGGCTACTGTAGAGCTAAATATGTGAAAGAAAAGAATAGGAAAAAATTGGCTAATAGGACTACATCTCTACCCTCATATAGCACCCACATTAGAATGCACATTATCTCACACATTCATGTATTTTTACATAGCTAAAGTCCATGAGGATCATAAGCACCATTTTCTTATTAAGAGTAAAAGGTTATTCAAAAATTCTGCAATACAGAACATATGCAAGGTGCATCATGCTATGCTTTTTTCCCCAGTTTGAATCTGACAGTTTCTATGAACAATTTACAGTCTTTAAATATCTTATCAAGTAAAATATCTTTAGATTTTAAAATAAAATCTATCACTGAAATAGTGTGTGTTTCTGTTTATGTGAAACTAAAGCTCAACTGCAAAACAACATTCCTGACATTTGTACTATGGTTTTGATTTTTTGGGGGCAACTGCCAAAGTTCAACTTTTCCCACCTATACAGCCTGAGATCTGTAACAGACTACCAGCTGTCTCACTCTCAGGTATGGCAATGCCCAGCTATGAACTTTCAGTGGCTCACGGAAGAATCATTACAATACTTTAACAGCTTTTGTACCAGCTATGGTTGGAAATCAAACACAGTTTAAGAGAGGAAAAGTCATTTAGAATGCTAAATGTGTTAGCTTACATCTATTACCATTTATGTTTTCTTCACTGCAACTTATATTTTCATTCTTGAAGTGGTTTTATTTTAACAAATGTATCTTCAATTAAGAGTATGTTTGAATTGGAAAAAAAAAACAATATTGAATCTAAGCATGATGCTTTCTTTAATACAACTGACCGAAAAACCTGTAAGTATGGGAGCAGACCATGCTTCCCTTAAATAAAACATTCTTTGTGTTCCTTTGACAAGAATAACTCCTGCTACTGACTGTGAAAGCAGTATTCTGTTTGGTTGCTTCTATAGCTGCTTGAAAAATGAGATTTGGTGATGTTTACCCTTAACAATTATGCTAAAAACATGAAACTTCAACATTATTCAATACTGAAAACCATTGCTATTATTAGAATACTTTTTTGTAACATTACTGACTACTCGTGCTATTACTGTGAGTACCACTATCACTTTTACCCCTTATTACTGTTACTGTTATGACTGCTATTGTCATTATTGCTTCCATATTAAGTCTACTGCTGCTGCTACAACTACTACTATTAATATTAAAAATTGTTCACCAATTTCAAATTACTTCAATTTCAGAGCCAGTCAATGATGTCGCCTAAAGTAAAATAAAAAGAAAAATATAGATATATATATATATAAATATAAAAGCTCACATGAGAGCTTGTCCCAGAGCCACTTCAGGGCAGCACAGGCCCCTTAAGGCTCACAAACTCACACACACACACTTCAAGCAGTGAGTCAATCCAAAAGGAAGAAAAACCTTATTAACATGTCCCACACTGTATTTATAATCTGTGCTTTTCAGTTACATCATTATATCAAATGATTGGTCAGCTTAGAACTGTTCATTCTCAGGCTGCCTAAAGTCCACAGTTCATTGGTGTTAATGTTAACTCCTCCTGAAGAACTCATCCCATGATGGCTCTCTGAAGGAATTTGGGGAGTAACAGCAGATGTTCTTCTTATAGATAAGTTCTTACTCCAAGGCTGAGAACTGCTCTCTTGAAATCTGTAAACGCAGGTCTATTTTTCCTGGGAACTGCAGAATGAATTGTTGACAGAATATTCACAGAATATCCAATTTTCTGCATTCTGCAACAGTCGCCAGCAGGGGACTTTTTCTATCATAAGTTCATGGGCTGATAAAATACTTTCCCTTGACTGGAGAGAAAGAGCCTAGGTAACTAGTCTAGGCTAGTTTCCTTTATATAACTCAAATTAATGGAATGAATGTTAATGAAAAAATCTCCAGAGAAAGAAGACAATATGAAGTTGCGTGTTTGCTGACCACTCACTTCTTTACAGTGACATACTCTAGTGACAACAGGTTCTTATTTGTTTATTTTACATTCAAAGTTATAACCCTCCTAAACTCATAAAAAGGTCAAAGTGGAACTCAAAAAAAACCCCCAAAAGATCACTGGCACTTAATTCACAATAACACTTGTCACTTATCACATTCATCTGAGTGCTGAATCAGAGCAATATTAATATTCAAAGCACAAATTCACTGTTGTCAGAAATCACTGCCAAGAGCAAATGCCATATAAATTCACATTTCAGTATTTTTAATATTAGGTAAAATCACTTCCTCCTTGCTCTTGGCTTAGAAAATAGAGCAAATTGTTTGCAGCAGTTTCATGCCACCAATCATTTATATTAGCTACAGGCACCCTCATACCTACCGGCTAGTCTGTATCTTCTCTCTCCTTCATCCCTCCACAAACTCTTCTTTGTTATGAAGACAACTAAGCAGAAGAGAACTGTTTGCTTCTTCCTGACTGTTGTACCATCAAAATCACCTCCTGTTTTGCTGAGATCCAAGACTTCTTCCAGCTGTAGGTTATGGTTTGGTTGTGTTTTAAGAGGGATTAAATTTTGAATATGTTGAATAAGGTGAACAGGAATTTAGCTATTGAATACAACTTTAAGAATTCATAATTATGTAAAAACACAGCAAACCCAAGTGAAATAAAATTAAAAAATCCTCCACAACCCTTTCTACTGGAGTTTAATGTTATTTGTTCTGGACATAATTATACTTAAAAATGTAATAAAAAACTTCTAGCTTTCTCTTTTACAATGTGAAATCAAAATTCTTACTGATTTATTACTTTTTAATTTAGTTTTGTCCTTAAGTTGTAGGTCAAACAAGTCATGTGTGTTTCTAAGAAAATTAGTTTAATGTATGAAAATCACATTAATAGAAGTTCTGATTTTCACCTGCTGCATGTGGCAAAAATATGAAATCAAGAAAAAAAAAAAAAAAGAAAAAAGGGAAAGTTCTTTGGTGATGTGAGCATTTTAGACAATTGTTTTTGGCTTCTGAAATAGTGTGTAGTAAATGGTTTGGCAAGAAACTCTTGTTATAGAGAATAGCTTATAGAAATCTATGGAGAAGAGCAGATAGTTGTTATCCTTCTTGTACCTAGCAGCAAGTTGAAAACATTGTAAAATGCTCTGGCTGGTTAATACAGCTCTATAACTCAAATTACTACTTCTTACATGTGCCTTGCTAGTTTATAAGATGTTCATTTAAAATGCATATATAACCCCTTTCTAGTACAAAGAATAAAACCGAAATGCAAAATTCTTAAATCAATGAGAATATGACAAGATGCCTGGCACAAGGACAATTACACAGGATACTATGAATAATAAATAAATAACTTTGTTTCTAAATTAGTTTTTTCTTTCCACTGTTTTGAAGCAAGGGAGAAATCAAGAAAATTAAGCCATCAGTCCTGTATATCAAATCCTTTAACAAAGCGGTTAATTTTGGCCCTCAGAAGTTCTTTGATGTTGGTTCCATCAGCCTATTGGGAATGCTCTACTTTTTTATTTGTATCTTATAAAGTAAATTGCATCAGGCACCTAACTCAGAGCAGAGAGTTTCTCTTGTCATAAGCACAAATCAAAAATAAAACATAATAATAAACAGATGAGCTTGTACAAATAACACTGATTTGCTAGGATGCAAGAAAAAATGTAATTCTTGTAATAGTTAAGAAAACATCCATCATGACAGCTTTTATCAGTGTTGGGGAGGAATAATATTAATGCTTACCAAATAGATACTCACATCAGAAAAATATTTTCAAAGTTGAAACTGGTTTATAGAGAAAAAATGGTTAAGCACAAATGAAAATAGTTGGCATTGTTGTTTCAAGCTAAAGCAGCAGATCCAGACAAAGTATACTTGAAAATAATCATATTTGCTATTGAAACATGAAGACTTGTGATTCTGTGATTTGTTTTGAATAAGGCATGTTTTAAATTGTACAAGAGCAAACATTTCTCCTGAACAATCCATCAGTGCTTCTTGACATCAGCACTTTAGAGATACACTTCAAAGGGATTGAAAAACTGAAGCAGTTAGAAAAATGCATTCCATCACACATGCATTGCTGAGATTGGTTAACCTTTACATATTTATTGTTTTCCCTTGTGCAATAGGTATACATTTTGTACAAATTGACTACTTTATTTTTAAATTGTTTAATACTGAACCAAATTGCATTGTCTTCTGTCCCTGCTGACATACTCTAAAACAGGAAAATGCTACAAACAGGTCTTAAGAGAGAAAAATTAAAAGCTGAATTATATACATCAATCACTCAGAAATTATAATTAAATTATTAGATTTCTTGCTATTCTGGCATCTTCAGAGTATCTGCTAAAGCAAGTACTGGTGAGAAGAACCTATCTGATAAGCTCGAGTAGAGGCAAACATGAAAAATACCACAAAAATATTCCCAGAGCAAAACTGATGTATTCCATATTTGATTCAAGATAACAAAAGAGTACAAAGAATGGAAGGTCTTATTCATCCTGTACTTATAAAGGTATCAAACATCATTGCACTCAATCTCATGAGGTGAAATTTCAAGACTAAGAAACACACATTCAAATGTTCAAAAAAACATTTTCTCTCTCCTCATCTGTGTTCAAAATCCAAAGAGCAATACCTGAAACCATAATACAAATTATTTCTAGACCGATTTGTCCATTTGTATTTTCTTCTACTTCAGTTAAAGTTAAATATTATCTTGAATTACGGTTAGAAAAATCTAGTGAAATATTTTGGCATCATATGCCTTCCAGAAAAGTTCAAAAATTACTGCTGAGGATATTATGGAGAAGCAAAACAGAACAGATGCCATGACCTCTATGAACTGACAGCAAATTTCACAGAATCCATATACTTGGACTCTTTGGAACCACGTGTATGTCTCTGGTGAATTAGTACTCAGTATCCTTTTCAAACACACTTTTTGATTCTCATACAGTAACACAGAGATCAGAAGATTTCTACATTCCAAATGCATGCAAACAGCATTTTTCTTATTTAAATAATACCAATTGATAGTGCTTTGTAAACTGGATATATGGAGATACTTAAGATAGGAGTGAGATAGAAACTCAGTTTCTATCAAATTTTATGAGGTTCCTTCAGATGCCCAGATTAAAGTTTTCTCTGGACACTTCCAGCCCCAGTGGCAGATCTAATATATTGCATTACTCCACTTTCTTTAGTATTTTCTCCATTTGTCCTCTATGTTTTCACTATAATGAGAATCAGGTACTTGATGCTTGACTACTGACAGCGTCCTGGAGTGTCCTGACAGATCCCCAGTCTCTATGAAGGGGGCACCAGTGCCTCAGGGCATGCCACAAAATGCACTTGAACGTCCTGTGGATTATCTTGGCTCTATTTCTGTCATTCCCAGTTTAGGTCCACTTCCTTAGTAGCACTTAGTGTCAGAACAGCTTTCTCATCATTCTGCAAGAGAGTATAAGTTTTGATACAGCTGCTCCATATACCTGCCAAGTTTTTGTAATACTAAAGCAGCTCAGGAGATCTTGAAGTTGATAAGCCCACATCAACTGATTAATCTTCTATTTAAAATTTGAAAAGTTATGATACCTGCACCATAAAAACAGCAAGTAAGATAAACAGTTTCCAGGGATAAATGAGAAATACGGTATTTGAAGTATTTGATTTCTAAAATTCGGAGCCCTTCTGTTACAAATTCAATAACCACCACAATTTGGGCTTTATTATTGAAGCTTCTGCAGGGAGCCCAGACTCATCAAGAGGATTATTGAGGCTTTTCTAATTTTTGACTGAAAGCCAGGTCCAGACTAGAATGAATCTGAGTATGATTTGTGGTTCTGCATCGAAATCAGATCAGGTTCAACTGTTCTGTCTATATTTTTGTTTTTAACTTTTGAATTTGACTGATCTTGATATTTAGAAGGTTAAGCTAGACAGACAGATGAACATATTCTTATGAAATGTTTTAAAGAAAATGGCCACAATCTCACAGGTTTCTGCTTTCACCTCAAATAAATTTAAAAAAATTAATAAAAAATCAATCTTTTCTTAAAAAAAACTATCCAAATTTCTCACTAACAACTGGGTATCCCTGATAGTTTTAGTTTATTCTACTACTTATTTAGTAGTGAAATTTGTTTATCATCTCTCATTCCAACTTTCTTTAATTGTGACAAAAAATTTTTTTAACCATAAAGGCTAAGATACACTTCGTTGACTGCCCTGAAGTGATACATTTGAATTGTACAAGTATCAAACACACATGCCATGTTCACAGGGAGAAAACAGCTCAAAGGCTTCTTGTGAACTAAATTTTACATGAGCTTGCAGTTAGGGAGCTCGGCTTAGTACTGTGAATTAGTCACTAACTTTCTTCTAGTTATGTTTCTATGGTCTACCAACAGAAAATAACTTCTACTCCTTAATTTTAGGTTCTTTCCTTCTTCACATACATTGAATTTAAAGCCCCAGTCCTTTGTAGCTCACACAGACTGCCTGATCTCACCCTTCTTGGATAGGACGTTTGGAGCCAAGTGTAGCAGCTGGTTAATCCAAGTTTTAAATGAAGCTCACTGTAAACATTTGAAGCAGTGAACTAGTCAGGTTTGATCAATGAGAGCCTTTTCCTGCATAATTTTAAGTATTCTCGACAAGTGCTATGAATACTTTTGGCTCTGGGTATGGTTTCACTTAGGAATTTGGAAGGGTGGAGTAGGCTCACATGGACAAACTGGGGCATGATGAAAGTTTTCTGTGGAGGAAAGAATTAAAGATGCAGAAACAGAAAGATAGGGAACTGAAGAATTTATGTCAGAATTATTTCTAAAGGAGACCTCTTTGGGTAATGCACTTAATTTATTATTTCAGAAAATCCTCCATGTTCTGAGAGGAATACAAACATATCCAAAGACAGATCTGAGGTCTGATGCCTAAGAAACTTGCCTTCAAGGCATTCAGTAATTTTGTTTACTCTGCAGTGTCTGGCACACAGTAACAAACACTTTTCTTGATTAGGTCTCCGTAAAGGTTTCAGGGGCCGTAATTGGTTCACAGCTGTCAAGACTTTTCTTACCATTGCAGGGAGCAGCTGATTATTCTCATCAGTCTGAATAGTACATCACTTCACACATATATATGGCTGTGCAGTTTTGTTCTGGTTTGGTGGGTTTTTTCTCTTCAATTTATTTCTCTTGTTAACTAGCAACAGCATCATATATAATCTAAAATTCTTTACCAGCTAATTCAAACTGGAATTTTTAAGAAAAATATCAGAAAAATATTATTTAGTTGTTACTAGTTCTAATTAATGTATACATACAAAATAACCCACAGGAAATTTAATTATTTCACTTACAGTTTCTGGGAGAATTAAAATCTCAGCATGAGCAGGAAACAATTCCACCCTCACCCACCAAAACAACCCCACAAAACAAACCAAAGCCAAAACCCAAAATGACACTCTCCTGTCCCTCTGAATAACAGGAAATCGTAATTATGTGAAGTCCAGATTTTCTGCTACATGGGGTATATATACACATCTGACAGGGCATATTTCTAAGTTCCTATTCACATATTTGTCTTATTTTAGTGACACTGAACCAGGCTAACAACTGTCTTCCCTGTTCATCTTAGGCTACTGTGTCTTTACCCTTTATTGCAAGATTGTCAATAGAGCTTTGCATAACTTCTCATACAGTTGATGGAAATCATCAGAAACTTCTATTTGGATTACAGATGCCCACAAAAGAACCCCAGGTGCTTCAGAACAGGCCACTTTACATGTCTTAGGTATCATCTTTAAACAAATTCCATTCTACAAATATCTGATTTCATTACATTATTTATTTCCCTACAGGTAGGGATTGTCTGTCACTTACTGTCTACATAGAGACCATTGAACCAAAAAACAAACTCAGAGGTTATACCACCAGTGCCAACTTTTGTGGGGCTCTCCTGCAGTGACTAAGAACAGTTTAAAAAGTGGGGAGGTAAAGTATGTGATGGTTTAAAGGAGTCCTATACATTTCACTGATACTATTTAAGTAACAGGAAGCATTTTGGTTCCACCTAATTTTAGTTTAGCTTGAAATCATGGGTTAGCAGTTATTTTAACTGGCAAGTCCCCGTCACTATTTCTTTTAAAATGTCCTATAAATATCAAAAGTATGAACAGACTATGTTATTGCTAACTCACAATTAAGTTTTCAAAACTGATTTTGGAAATCAGTTCTTTCATGTTATATCATTTTCTTTTCTCAGCTCAGGTGGAGACGTGATTCCAACATGATTTAATGTGGAGTTATGTTCACAGTGTGATAAGTATTGAAGGAATACCAATATAACAATAAAAAATTGTGATGGTTGAGTTGACAATAGTGTCTTGTTTCCATTTTGTTCCTGGTTAAACCCAGGGAAAGGTTCAAAGAGCATTTAAACAACATCTGAAGTTATTTAAATGTGAAGAG
>VXAU01000003.1:244478-262663 GCA_013399695.1 Formicarius rufipectus | reverse complement strand
AACTCATTTTTGAGGAATATTCAGGGTGTGAAATGGGCTTGCTGTGAGTTTACTTTAGAGCTGGCCTAAATTCATATAAAACTTACATGAATTATGGAATTCTTTAAAATTACTGGTACTAAACTATTGAACTTAATGTGTCGTTGTATATAAAGTAGAATAGATACTTGAGGCTGGATAAGCACTATACTGTAGGAAGTATCTATGTTTCTTATATATTGCCTTTATCTGCTAAGATAACAATAATGGAAAGATAATGTTTTAAAGACATCTTTCTCCATGACTATGGTGGCTTCTCTCTTTTGGAGATTCAAAATTATGAATACTTTCTTATCTGTTTTCATTACCTGTATCAAGTATTGTGTACTCTTGGCAATCCCTTGTTTCCTAGGCTTCATAACAAGAAGATTCCTAACAACATTACAAGTTTTTAATGGTTTCCTCTGCAGTCACAAGAAGGACTACATTCACACAGGTTGAATTTTGTGCAGACAACTGAGATTGGGTGCCTACAGGTCTGTATTTACATGAGGGAGGTGACAGACCTGCCACTACAGTTAATAGAGAGCAAGCCAATATCATCAGTGCAGCCCAAAAGACCTTTTCTGCTGACCTTACTGTAGGTGTCAGTTTTAGAATAAGCTGAATGGCTGTCTAAGCTATTTGACTTTATTCTTTAGGTCTTGCTTAAGAGATACCTATGTGACTTAACTTGGAGCTAAATCACATACTAGTGAGAAATAGAGTCACTGACTTATTGAATTTCCAGAGCAAAAAAGTTTGTCATACATAGTGGAATAGGTTCTAGAAACACTGCAATCAGGAAAGGAAAACTGATTTCATATCATTGGAAATAAATAATTTGTTTTCTTCTTTAGGTGACTTGATATTTTCCTACTCAGCTAATAATATTGAAGGAGCACAGCAGTAATTGCCTAGATTTATTGACCAAACTTCTTTCAATCATTTAGTAAAGTTCTGTATGTGCAGAATAGTTGAATAGTTGAAAATCCCATGTGCTATTCATAGCAATGATTAACAATGATTAATTATTAAATACTCTGTGTTTACAATACCAAGAAACATGCTTTTTGGCTTTTACCAATAAAAAGTCACCATAAATATTTAAATTATAAATTAAATCATCTATAAAATTACAAATTGCCATTTTCCTGAAGTCACAATGAAAATGTTTGGCCCAAGTAATGTAGCAGTTCAGATTAGAGATCCATAGTAGCTTTTGCCTTCTTTATAGTTTTATGGACTTTAGATAGGTCCTAAAGAGCGTTACATTGGTCTTCAGGAAAAGAGGGAGGATATACAAATAAAATGTAATTGATGCTCAGGATAGGCAGACATCTCTGCCAAAGTTGTTTGTCTGCCTACAAATATCAAGTAAATAGCATGTATAGCTGGGATGTATCAGATGTTATGAGATACAGAAAGAGTCCTGAATAATGGAAGAAAGGTTAACTTGGTTATTCAGAGTTCTGAGAGTTGCTGGTGGGAAGTCTATACTTTCTGAGAGGAGTTGAAGGAATTGTAGGAGAAGTTTAATTAAGGATTTTTCACCTATGTATTAAGAAGAATAGATTCTTTGAAGCTGCTAAAATAAACTGCTCATAGTTATATCCTATAGTTATATTTTTCTACCTGTTTATGATTATTTGAGATTATTGAGTATGAATGTCAAGAAGATTCTTGAAGCTGAAAGCCTTTGAAGTTAAAGCTTTTAGCTCTGGGAGATTTTTTAAGGACTGCAGTAAAATCAGTATGTACTTCCTCTATACTGTCTCTCAAAGTATCTCATTTTCAACTTAAAACAAGATTCAAAAGATGCTGCTAACTATCCTAAAGCATCAGTAAGGCAGTAGGATGTACATTTCAGTGTGAAGGTAATAGGTAGACTTATTTTTTCATAGAAATTATTTTGATAAATTCTTGAAGACAATAAATTGTATCAGCATTTTCTAATCCATCACACAAATTCGTAGAGTAAGAGGAAGACCACTGCTATCTTCTAAGAATCTCAGCAAAAAAAAAGGGAAACTTGTATTCTGAAATCTCCAAAAGGGAGCATGAAATTGGTTGAGATTTGTGTTTTAAATTAAGAGTTTGAGAATACGTCGTAGAAACTTAATTCAGAGGAAACAAAAAGCCCTTCACTCCAAACTCACCTCATCGTTTTAATGTATATACTACAATCCATAGTGGCTGAATTTAAGAGAGTTCTGTCATCTTTCATAACACTCAAGTACTATTAGGATTGTCAATCCTGTATGAAATCTGGGGTAGCTAAATTTGTGTCTCAGGACCTTCAAAGTCCCATTGACAAAGATATTAAATGGACTCTATAGTGCCTGTTAGTCATTGAAAAATTGCTTTGGTGTTTGACTATGTGAATCAAAGGGTTCTATCAGTGTCTGATTGCTTGTGTAACTATTTGCTGGTCATACAACAACAATCACATTACAAGTTCTGGGAGGAAACAATTAGACCTTCTTAGAGACAAGATAGAATTATGCTTTTGTCTGTAACAAACTGCTCTGCATGGGAATAGCATCGATCATTGGGTACTGCTAGGCTTTCTTGGACTATCAAGGTTTCTTTTAGTCTTTTATTAAAATCATTACTTGACATGAGAGAAACTATTGCTGCTATTCAAAAAGTACAGGTTTTCTATAGGTAACACAATAGTGTTTAAAAGTTTAACATAAAGAGGAGAGTGTGTTATAATAAAAATTACTTATACTCAATAGCCTACACAGAACAGAGAAGAGTCAAGATGTCAGTCAAACAACATAAAAGGCAGCTTTTCTCCTGGTGAAATATGTGCCTGTTGTTGAAATAATTTTTTCCTGTCTTGTATAAACATAATCAGTCTCAACAGAAATGACTTACAGCTCGATTATATTTTGCATGTAATCAGTTCCAATCTCTTTGTAGGTGTACAGAGATGTGGAAATCAGCAACATACCACAGAGGAAAACAAAGTGTATCTTTACTTAAAAGACACCTGAATAAAAGATGGGAATAATACAGTTTGGGGAACAACGTCGGTGCCAGGTAGAGAATATCTAAATATAAAGAGAGATGTCCATGAAACCAAAGTTTTCAAAGATCTCAATGAACCATCAAGTCTACAGATGCATCCATTCGCTGTTTTTATTGAAACTAGTGCTTAGCAGCAATAGCAGAAATAGTGGTAAACAAGACATATAGGTGAAAAAGAGATAAAAACAAGGACTTAAGAAATTTCCAGTGTTTTATCTTTGAGTCTGGAACTTTACTGAACTAGGAGAACAACCTGTGTTTAGTCTCTTTAAGACATATTTTAAGATATATTTTTTAATATTATAGTTGATTCTGTAATTTTGCCCACCATGAAGGTTTAGGAAATGAAGGCTCACCGAAAATTAAGTAGAAAGTGTTTATTGTTCTGATATTTCTGGCAGATAAAACAGATTTAGACATTAAACTTACATCCATTTAGTCATAGATTAAATGGAAGGAAGTCTCATTCTGTAAGAACTGCAGATATATGCACCATGTCTAGGTGTCATAAGAATGGAGAAAAAGGAGCAAAAAATTGTGAAGTGGTGTGTCATCTCCTGTTACTTTACACTATAGATGAGAATGGATGGAAAAATCACCATAATAATAAAACAGAAAGGTAAGAAAATATCCCAAACTCTGGAGAAGCTCTGAACTTGCTGTAAGTGCTTAGATCAATATATGAGTCTGCAAAGAAATGGGAAATGCTAAGGAAGAGGTCTGATTAACAGGCTTATTCTCATCCCTACCGAAACAGTAACCTGAGTTTCGACCTTGGAAGAGTTTGTTATGGTCACTNGGCCTGGAAATATTATGACCAAGTATTGCTGGTGGAAAAAAAAAAAAAAAAAAAGAATTAAAAGGTATTGAGATTGAAAGCAAAGCAAAATAATGATTTAGCAAAATTTACAGAAGTGGTGCACATGAAAGCTCAATCAGCTACCATCTTAGAAAACAGGATTACTGAGCTTTCCTTACACAATAGGAACTCCCTGGATAATTCTCTAGTTTGAACAGTAATTGCAAACTATGCAAGATGCATTCATAAACAACAAGATGTAATTACCAGCATTAGTGGCTACAGAGAATACATCTGTTTTCATCTCCTGATTTCAAAAATTTCATGATAAACAAAATTTCAGCATAGTTGAGGCATTTTTAGAGCAAAGTAATCACGTGGGGTCCTTTTTTTGCTTATGAATGCTTTGATGCTCTACTGAGCTTTTCCCACTATGCTGACTCTCTTGCAGAAAAGTATGGAATTTAATTAAATTGATTGAACTTCTTCCTGATTAATATCTCTAAAATGTTTATCACCTGACTTAATAGGCATCTTTATTCCAGAATACTCACTATGCAAATTTTTCTTCTTCTACTATAAGATTATTTAAAAAAATGTCTGTTTGTTTCTATTGCAGCTGAATCTTCCTTGGATAGAGGTTAGGCCAGTCAGTCAAAAGACAGATCTTTTGCTTTCATTTTCTACTCTGCAATTACAGACAATCTGTCAGTCGTAATTTTCTTTTGAGATGCAAAATACTTCAAGGTCCAGGTGCTAGACTTACCTATGCCAGTTTCAACTTCTTGACAGTCTTTGAAGTTCTTACATGAACTTAAACATTTGTTTATCCTCTTTGTACCTCAGTTCCATTAATTTGCTAAATACTAGAGACACAAGATCAGACAGCTTCTGAGATTTCTATGCCTGTAAAAAGGTGTCCTTAGTTTTCACCTGTCTTTCTTGTATTGCTTGCCGTAGTTCTGAATGCAGGTTAAGCAACTGTCATTTGTTTTAATGTATGAATAACTTAGTTTTCAATTCTTGTGAGATTTTACATAGTTTGGTGAGCATAAAATGAAAAAACAAAACAAAACAAAACAAAAACAAACAAACAAACAAAAACAAAACAAAACAAAAAACCCCAGTGAAACTACAAGTATTCTAAAACATCATGATGCAGTCTTAAATATGAATAAATATTTATTTAACCAGCATAAAGAAACCTTATATTTTAATGTTTTCTACCTTTAATTATAATGTTCAGTTGTCTGATTTGTTAGAAGTAATCACTTCACTGGATCATCTGGAACAGATGGTTAAGCCCATGTGTGGCCATGCAAAGGCAACAGTATTTTCCCACATCTGTATCTCCAGAGTTGTATGGAAGGAATTTTTGGATTAACTTTTGTTTTATTTCTCAATCAATTTATGTATAAATGGCAGCTCTAAGCAAGTTTGAAAATAATAATTAAAAACAAAACACACAAACAAGTGGATCCATCTTTCTCTTTACTTTTTTATTTACAGTACCTTCATTTGATGCCATTATCTGATCTGTTTTTGGACTTTGCCACCTTTGTAGCTCTATTTTAGATATACAATTTAAAAAGGTTTAACCACAGTGAGCTTCACTATTGCAAACTTGCTAATTATTCTTTACAGGCACTTCTCAGGACCAGTCTGAATAACAAAAGGAAAAGACAGTGGTATGAAAATCTGATAAGGGTTTCTGTCAAGAAGAGAAAAACTCATGTCTCCACTCTCCATAGATTTATCTGCATGAATCATAGTGGGATTTATTTGCAGGAATAAAAGGGAACTCTAGCCCTCACTAGTGGCTGACAGGGTTATTATGGACAAAAACAGAAAAAAAAATAACGTCTAGCTAGAGAAGCAGCATGTAGAAAAACTTGATAGTTACAGACATTTTATATGACATTACACTGTTGTAAAAGATAATTTCATGAGCTCAAAAGAAGTTCCTCCAATTAAAAACTCTAAATGATCTAAGAACATTACACCCTCAATGCCATCAAAATTTCTGGGGCTATTTATTCTAGTTTCTTAAAAAATCTTGTTTTAGTAACAGCGAGCTGAAAATGCGTAAGAATTTTATGAAAACCCAACCTTGGAGATGATAGGATTCAAACATCTCAAGAAGGCAATATATGGAGAATTTAAACTGTTTCACCTCTACCATACCATCTCTGAAATTTGTGTAAGACTTTATACTCCATCATAGAAAATTGAATCCTTTCTATGTACTTTGATTTCATGCATGCATATGTACAACATTCCCACCTAATGAAGAATAAAAGGAAAGAAGATTACAGAATGTGTAGCATTTCACAAGTCTTGTCTGAATAGTTGCTAACACCTTTTTGGTAAAAGGGTCTGTTGGCTTGCCTCTATGGTATAGCTTTTCACGTTGCTGTCTTTGTTACCTCTTGAGACTTTCACCAATTTGCCAATTTGTAGCAAAACAGCACCATGCTGACACTCTGTATTTAGGCTTTCTTTCCAATTAGGCAATCTTTTTAATATTAGCATTTTAAAAAAGTGTTAGCAGCCCTCAGTATACACTGCTGCCTTCAGAAATTATTTTACTCTACTATGTTATGGTTTATGTGTCCCCAAATATCTGACTTTCTGTTATAAGGTCTACTAAATCTCTGCTACAGGAAGCATGTTAAAAGGTGTTTTTCTTCTCTTTTTTTAACTTTTTTTTTAATTACTTTTTAATCATTAGCTGAACCAAGCAGGATGTCAGACATGAGACCTATCATATATGTGACAGTACAGGTCTGGAATAGCTGCCCTGACTGTACAAAATTAATCAGAAGTATGAAATCAGATTCTCTTGAAGCAGAAATTAATTCTTACAGTTTACCTGCATGTGAAATGAAATCTTCCTGTCCTGTGTTCCATACTATTGCATGTTTTTTAGGTTCACTTTTCTTTTGTACCTGACCTCCTTATTTTCAGTGTGTATTTTTCATGTTTTACATTCTCATCAACATGAACTTCATAAATGTTTTATCTTCCAAAAACCATGCAGACCATGGTCAACTATAAAGAAGGAGGAAAAATAAAGGCTATCGTAAAGAACCTTGGATCTGCTCTAGGGCCCCTTAGTGACACTGTGCACCAGTCTAGGCAGCATAAAGGGTCCTGCAAAATTTGAGGGTTTTTCATACATAGCTACTGCTTCCATATAGCAAATGCCAATCTTTTTTTTTTTTTTCTCTGTCCTGTGAGTTCACAGAAGCCCCATGTGCTAAAGCAACTCAAGGAAATACTGGAATAAGTTTTAAACACTGTTAAAGGATGAGACAAGGATGTAAAATAGCATGAAATAAGTTCATGAATTAAGTGATCTGAAGTAAAAAAATGTTACCTTTTAACATGTCCTTTGCTTCAGTTCTGAAAGCAGAACGTTTATTGAGAACTGTCATCCTTAACAATCTTAAAACATACTACACAGAATACAGAGGAAATGTCATAGGTCTTTGGACAGCCCTGGCAAGACAGGTTTACAAATTAGGAATGAACACCATATCAGAGGATGTGCTCTGACATCAGAGTCAATTTTTCCCCAGAAGATTTTATTACTTTCCTCTTAATATCCTGAGCCAAACAAAAAACGTCTACATAATATATACACATTCAGAAAGCTGCTCATCCTCTTCACTGTGCAGCACAAAGGCAAGGAAAGCACTGAGAATTCCACCCCCATAAGGCAGAGCTTTCAGAGGAAGCGGCACGAAGCTGCACACCTCATCTGAACAAAGCGCTCTGCGGGAACCTGCCGCTGCTGCGCTGTGATTTCAGGAAATGTGCCGAGGCAGGGAGATGGAAAGGCGCTACCCTGTTACACCCTGCACTCTGGGGATTCTTGACAGCCCAGCACACACATACTGAAAAAGCTTTGGAGAATTAGCACTCATTAAACTCTCACTCTGTAAGGGAAAGTAACTCACATGAAGGCATGCTGAATTATAAAATGAAAGTACATGACAACATAGGGATGGTTATAAAGCAAATAGGCTTTCATGATTCTTGAGCATGAAAAGTGATTATTCAACGTTCAGATATGGGAACAGATCCTTTCCCTTTCTGGCAGCACATTGTTCTGATGAGAGCTCTCTACCTTACTCTGTTGTATCATAGAAAGTAACACTGAAAGTAACACACCTGAGAGACATGAATGCTGGGTTCTTAGTATGGAGCAACTAAAAACCCTTCACTGAAGATGAGTACTGAAGTTATCAGCATGTTGTAACTACTACTTTCAGAATTAGTGGAAAAATATTTTTCCTTTCTGGTAGACTGGGTGCAAACTGATTCTGGGAGGAGATCCAGGAACTAATGTTTAACTTCTAGACACTAATTTCACACACCTATGAAATTATATATTTACATTTTTATAAATATTATCTTATATTTGATGATGTATACAAATATATACAGACTTATACCTTCCTAAATATTTATTTAATGCAGATACAATATTTATATAAATCTTGCTGTAAAGTAATAACATTTAAAAAAACTTGATCTATGTCTCTAGGAAGTAGGGTGTTAATGATACAGTAATGGTAGAGGTGAATGACAAGGCACAATGACTTGAAATTTGGCCTAAATCTAAGGATCTATTTTTGACCTAGTAACTTTAAAGAAAATGGGAGAAATTGCATAAATTCTTTTTACATATGTAATTTATTGTGCAATGGCTTAATTGGTTTAGAGTGATCTGTGGCTGTACTAATAGATTTAGTGTGCCATTCTCTGGCCTTAAAACCAGCCAAGACCAATGTTCCAAATCTGTGCAATCAAACTTTCCTAGCCATCAGTACAGTTTGCCTGAATGTTTTGCATACTGGCAACTCTCAGTCCCTTGTAGTAAATCCTGATTTGCACCTGGACATTGTTTGAGAGTTTTATATGCAAAACATTCTGATTGAGTGTCTGGAAGCATTCCCTCCTGATGGTTATTTTAATAGCATAAACCCACATTGATATTCTCAAGGACTTTCCCTACAAATTCCTTGTCTTTGACCTCTGTACTGAAGGGGTCCTACTGCCCCATCACTGCTAGTACAGGAGCTCATGCACCTTCCTTTCTGGGCTACTTTACATGCTATGGTTAATCTTTGAGAACCCTTGTAAGTACCAAATAATTTGTTATGGAAGCAATACAGCTGCAACAGTACTTCACTGGATGGTCTAGCTGGTCCTCTTTAATTGGACTTTATCTTGTACCATAATAGACATATAGAAGATTAATCCCAGATTGTTTGGGTAGCTACTCATGTATGGAGCTTCTCAGCTCCATTTGAAAGCTCTGTCATTTGAAAGACAGTGGCTTTCAAATTCCAACTGCAGTGGAATGAGAAACGTTTAGAAAATGGAGCTTGTTGTCTCAAGACACTGTTTTGGATCATTTTTACAGAAGGAAATCCAAGTCTGAGTTCCAGATTTGTGATATTAAACAGTGTTTTGAATCATTTATAAAGTTTCATTTAAGCCCTAAATTCACCTGTGTCCTGTTTAATTTTTTGTTTTATGTTCCCTTATAAGTAGATGAAAATAATTGCTGTTGTGATTTTACAGTATGTATGCTTCATTTTGAGGGGCTCATTAAAAATAAATAGTACAGGGAAAGATAATTATCATTAAAAACATCAACATACAAAAAAATTACCAAAACCAAATATAAGAGCATTAAAAACTGGAAATAAAAAAAATAATAATTAAAAAAAAATAAGATAAAAAATACCCCAATTGTTTTTTTCTGTCTCTTTATCAGGTAAGTATGTTAATACTGGTTGATTAGGTTTTAGTTACCATTCTTTGTCAGAATCCCTTCTCCCATCAATGGTTTAGTTTCTTTATCTTTAGTTTATGTTGAAGAGTTGAAGGTTTCAAACACATTTTTATAAATTCTGCCAAAATCTCAAGACCTTCCCACTGAAATGATAGTTTCATTTATCTTCCTTCAAGGTTTTCATAGTCTCTAGCTATGTCACCAGAGCTTAAGCAAGAGCATAAGGGGGCCTGTTTCTTGGAGGAAAATGAATGTTAATCCCCCTGTTGCGGATATGTTTGTCTTTATAAACAGCAGTGCTATATTTCCCACTACTACCTCTTCCATGTCTAGAGAAAAATAAGAAGAAAGATAAGAAAAATTAACTCTTCTTTTCAATAAATGTTTGGCAAGGGCTTTTCAATTTGACAAGGGCAATTAAACTGTGTTTGCTTTTATTTCTGTATTAATGTGTAAGAGTCAACTACTGCTTTCAGATACATTGAGATAAATCTGAAGTAACAAAGGAAAGTCATATAAAATGAAGTTTAAAGAAGTAAATGAGAACAGAGTTTCCCCTGAAGCTGATATTTATCTGCAACTGAAAGAAAAAAATTCTAGCTATGATCACTTGTATCAATCAAAAAATTCATGAATGCTTAGATAAGCATTCTCCTTTTCCCCTTCCTCAAAGCACTTAAGTACATGTTAAGTCTAGACCCATTAACTGAAATTAAATGAAAACAGAATATAAACTTTCTGGTAGGCTCTGCTAATTAAGGACAGACATTAAAAAATGTTCAAACATTAAAAAATGTTCAAAATTCAAACCTTATTTTAAAAGCATTCTTATTTATCTCAGCAGTCCTGATAAGGCAATGCTTTAATTGATGAGGTTGTTCAGTAGGAGAAAGAATAAGATCTTGTAGTTTTCTTTCCAGGTTTAACAAGCCTGTCTCAAAAATAACCCTGATGACAAAGATGAAATCAGAAAAGCTTACTTTATTTTAAAGAGTAACAGTGATTTTGGTACCTTGCTCTTGAATAAGTACTTAAAAGTTCTGGATGCTCATTGAAATGGATGACCCACCCTATCACAGGAAACCTTCTGTGTTTGCAACCTGACACCAGTACTACAGTGGTTATCCTTAGGAGCCCCAAAGAGCCTTTGTCTACATGTCATGATTCTTATATTTATAGTTAATGAATCAGATACTCATACCATTTTCTTCGTTTACTCCCAGTGCCTGCATATCTTTCTGTTGTTCAGGATGTGGAAGGACATGAAATTTAGAATTAGCAAGTAACAAGAAAAAAAATATAGGAAAAGTATAAGGAAGGAAGCAGCAATTTGGATCTGAACTCTTATTTTCTCATTAGTGACAGTAAAAATTATACCTTACCTACCTAAATATAATGGAATTACAACACTTAATGAGATGTGAAGATCTTTGATGAAAACTCATTTTGTTCAAAACTGTGGCTGATGTTCTCCAGGATATCTCTGTATTTAGTGCCAAGTGTTAGAGTAGGAGGCTGCAGGGGTGGCCTCTGTGAGAAGGGCCAGTGCTGCCCTTTGCCAAATGCACCCAGTTCCAGCAGGCTCCAGTGGACCTACTGCAGGGCATAGCTGAGCCTGCCAGCTGACCTGGTGGTACCTCTGTGAAAAAATGGTTGAAAAAAGATAGAAAACACTGTGCAGAAGTTGTGAGAGAGAGAACAATAACAAAAAAAGTGAGAAAAACAACGCCAAACAGACCCAGATCAGGGAACAAGGAAGGTAAGAAGGTGCTCTGGGTGCTGGAGGAGAAATTCTCCTATAGTCTGTGAAGACCATAGTGATGTAGATTGTTCACTTGCAGCCTGTGCAGAATCCACACTGGAGCAGACTTTCTGGTTGGAAACTGTGACCAATGGAGAGAAACCCATGCAGGAGAAGTCTTCTTAAAGGACTGTACCTCATGGAAAGAAACCCATGCTGGAGTAGAAAAATATGTGAGAACAGAGAAGAAGCAGAGAGTAGACTGAGTTATGAACTGACTCGAAGCCACCATTCCCATTCTCCTGGGCCATTTTGGGGGGTGAAGACTAGAAGATTCAGGAATAAGAATGAAGTAGGAATGCCCATGCCCAGGAAGAAGAGGGCATGGGAGAAGAAGGGTTTTAAGTTTTCTTTCTTTCTCACCATCCTATACCATTTTAATGATAATAAATTAAATAATTTTTTCCCCAAGTTAGTCTGTTTTGCCCATGCCAGTAACTGACATCCCTGCATTTATCTCAACCACAAGCTTTTCTATCTTGTTTTTCTTCCCCTGTCCTGTTGAGGGGATGGAGTATTAGAGCAGCGGAGAGAAGGTCTGGCAGCCACCCAAGGTTAATCCACCTCAGGTTCCACCAAAATCACTGAAGGAATGGAGTTGTGCTGATTTTATTAACTCCAGTATTGGTACCTTCTCTTCTATTACTATTAATGAAAATAATTGCAATCATTGTTCAATTCTGAATGTTGCCATAGATAAGAATGTTTACTTGGCAAGAAAAAGGGACAGGGGAAAGAAAACCACTCTATCAACACTGGTTCTTAGCCAGACATTTCGGAAACTGTTGCTATATTTAGACTCTAAGATCCCAATATGTTTCACATCAGGGGAATTCTACATTTTTGTCTAATTACTGCTCCATATAACATAGTTTATACTGGGCTCCTTGACATTAAGAAGTGATCCTCTTGGGTCTGCACAGCTAAATTACTTGAATACATTTAACAGCTTTTCCACTACATGAATTTTGGTACTGTATTTTATCCTTGGACAAACCATATGGCAATTTCATTTAGAATCAAGAAACACAAATCTTTTAGGTGAACAAGTAGCTATTTTATTGGGAAAAGTATTTGAAATTTCATCACATGTCAGGTTAAATTTGCCCTGAAGTTTGAATGCAAAATTAAGATTTCTGTCCCAAATAACTGTCAAGTATTTAACTTTCAAAGGCAATACTTTTTCTGTTTATCAAATTAAAAAAAAAAGAAATAAAAAAATATGGTTCTAAAAAGGATGCTACTACTGATTGCAGTATGAGGTGAATGTCTTTGAAGTCAGTACTTTGCAAATAAATACAATCTTTTCAGCGATTAAACTTCTAGCTCAGAGAAATCTCTATCTTTGAAACAGGAAGCCTGAGCTGATAAATCAGTAAGTTAGAGTTTTAATGAAATCAGTGTGTGGACATGAAGCAATGCTCTAGAGTTATTGCAAGGAAGGATAAAATATGTCCTGTCCCCTGCCAGAGAGTAAGCCCAGATATTCCTACTAGGAAGGGTGCTGGAAATGTAAACAGGCAAGAGATTACAAACCAAACCATAAACAAGCAGCTGGGTTCTTCTTCAACAGCTGGAAGGTATAGGAAACCTTAAGTCTTCACACTCCTTATGTCGATAATCTCCATGAAAATGAGGCAATTTTATAGGAGTGGCACCGAAAAATAGCCAGAAAAAGACATTGAGAGGTCATATACATTTTGTCCCTTATTTTTTTTCCAAAATCCAGGCTGGTCCTATGAATAATTTATGTTTTATCTACCCTCAGTCTTCCTCACCACCATCTCCCTCTACATCTTTTTCCACAAAGTTATCTTGTGTTTCACAAGAGAAAGTTAGGTGGTCCCAATAGAGGGAGCACACTGAGATCTCTCCTGCTCAAAACACCTAATACCATGACATTGCTATAGGAAGTATCTATAAAGCTGTGTGCCCCTAGGAACTTTTCAGTAATCACATGCATTGGGGAGAAAATAAATATAGCAGACATAGTTTCATAGGTGAAGACAATGGAAACAGAAACTTCCCCAATATTTACATTTTCCATAGAAATGTCTTCAGAGCTTCAAGGCAAATACCACGTATTTAAGGTGAATATATCTTTTTTTGTTCTGATTACTAGACTTAAGTGTTAATACAGATTTAGCTGTAGCAGGACCTTGAAGTAACTTATCTTGGAATTTTCAAGGCAGATTCAGTTGAATATCACTCTATACATTGTTTATAGTTTAAAAAAATGTATAAGGATTTTTTGGGTTTAACATCCTGGAAACTAAATGTCTGTGTTGTCCCCCATTCCTGGCTCTAATTTTACCTTCTGCCTGAGCAGTTAGGGCATTCACCTGGAAGAAAGTGGGAGCCTGCTGGGAAACCTGCCCTGATGGAAATAAGATATTTCATAAAAGGTGAAAGAATTTCAATGATGGGAAGCAGGGAAACATTATGCACAATCATTTTGAAGTTATAGTTAGTTCCTACTGTTGGAGTGTCTCGATTTAATATGTCTTAATATGATCAGGGTAGGTACTGAAATGAAATTCTTCCAGTTTTCTTTTTAATATGATGTAGACATTGATCTGTGCACAGCAGTGGGGTGTTTCAACCTCCACCTATCCAGATGTTTTTTGAAAGGAGTGATAAGTATGATTTTTGAAGAATTCCTTAGCTGACTCTCTTGAAAGAGGAAATCAGTGTTAGTTGTCTTCTGAGGAGAGTCCCAAGGGCTTGCCTACACTGTACAGTACAGCATCATACTCAACCTGGAGCAGTGCAGCCGTGTAAACTGAGAGCAGAGCTAATTAGCTGGCACATTTGTATGCTTCCCTGATCCAAATGATTTCTTTCAGTGGGGCATCACTTTCCTGTGCAAAAAAAAGCCCAGCCTCCTCAGAGTTTGTTCAATGTTCTGTAGGAGAACCCTGTATTACACTGCATGTCCTGAGACAGGCAGAAAGCAACACAGCATGCCTCACCACACCAATTGCCTCCACCAGAGCCTCACTCTGCTGGCTTTTGTGACTCGTTGTTCCTATACATAGTGTGGAAGAGCTAAGACCCCTAAGATGCTACCACCAGTTCATATTTCTAGTCTTCCAAGATCTGGTACTTGCAAAATGAGCACTATTCTGATCTGCTGTCCTTATCATTTTAATACTAGTAATTCTAGGAATGACCTAGAAGTCTGCTAGGATTGCTCTTTTTGGAGGCTAAAGTAAATGCTACAATATTTACATATTTTGCAATTGTTATTGCATTCTTGAAGATGGGAAACGAGACATTAACATGTTCAGACTTTAATGACAAATCATGATCTCTCTCAATTTTGTGATATGATTAAGCATGATTTAACCAAATTTACCCAGTGACAGTAATTGTAATACATGAAACCACTCTCTGTCAGATTCAAAGATGTTTCTTTTTTAACAACTAATTGCAATTCTTCAATTTATTTAAAAGGATTACAAAAATTTTCTAATATTAAGGGGATTTTGTCTCTTTTTTTCTTTACTCACGACAATATTCTGATAATAAAATGGATGGGGTTTACCTCTTCCATAAAAATGTATGTATGTATGTCTGCTAAACTCTCAATAGATCTGCTCAGTTATTGAATTTATCATACTCATTCAAGATGACCCAATCATTCCAAAAGCAAATATATACATAAGTATACAAATACCCTTGGAAAAAAAAAAAAAAAAAAAAAAAAAAGAAAAAAAAAAAAAAAAAGCAACAAACTTNAACAGTAAGTCACAGCCTTGTTAATCATAGTGAACAAACTTTAAATTCCGTGAAGTTATTACCAAACTCAGATATTATATTAATGGTAGAAAACTAACATCAAAAGATCTTTCCCTTTTTGATGTGCAGTGTGAAACACTTGCACAATAAAAGTTAGAAAGTTTGTCTGTATGAAAGTGGTTTCCTAAGGTAATACATGATGAATGACCTAAAGGGACAACGTCAAATTTATGGAAAACAGATATCTAAGTCCTCAGTCTGTATAAGGAAAGGTGTGATAACATAATTTATCTAATAATCCTGTCCTTTTCATTTTATATTGTTCACCAGCAAAAATAACATTAACATTTACCTAACAAAATACTTTAAGTTCTTATTATATTATAGTTATATATATATTATAATATATATTATAATATAATATATTATAGCAAGTTCTTATCTCTCATTATTTATAAGTACTGGCAAATTCTCTAAATTGAAATTATTACATAAGTATGTAACGTTTTTTTCCTGACATATTCAATTATGCCCTGCCATGGAAAACATTTATTTTATTAAATTTATTGAATTAATTTATTTAATTAATTCCTTTAACAAGTACTGGATTAGAACTGAACGCTATTCCTCACTTACAGCCCTGACTGAAAAGAATCTTTAAAAAGTCAATGCAAAAATAAAGAAAATGACCACACCTAATTAAAAGATATTAAAAAGTTGAAATAGAAAAATATGTGAATAGAAACATGGAATTTATGCCACATTGCTGTCATAAAGAAAGCAGCATTATAAACCATAAATGAGGCTAATGAAATTAAATACTTAGATATACAATAACAGTATGAGTGGAAGAAAAAGAGCATATCTGCTATAAAGAGACAACACTAAGTATGTAAGGATGATGGAGAGCTTTCAGAGACAGTACAGTGTAATGTCAAAATCAATTTTTAGCCAAAAACAATTTAAAAACAATATGCAAATATGAAAGATAATTTAAATTACTCTAGAAATATTATTTCCTAAAATGAACTCAAAACATGATTCCAAACAATGGAAGGGTTTATCTAAAATGAGGTGTGCATTGTATCAGCCTTGACAAGAATCATTCATACAGAGCAAAGACATTAAATGTATTTCTTATTTTAACATTGAACCAACACAGGTCTAGGAGGCCCATAACTGGAAGCCTTGAAGTGATTTCATTAACCTTCACTGGGAGTGAATCTAATTCTCTGTACATACAGCTGCAGAAAGTTCAACATTGTTTAGAACACAACTTCTTCAACAAGAGATAACAATGTCTTAAGAGCCTTTCTTCATGATAACGTTTGTTTTAAAACCAGTAAGATATCCTTGTGTGTATAACCTCAGTTTTCCAGAAGATGTATTTAATTTTTCTAGTGAGCAGTAATGATGAGAGTAACAAATCACACAGCTTAATGATGGACAATCAGATTTGGAAAAAAAAAAAAAATTCTTAAAAGATCAAACCATTATGAAAAGCAAAATCTACATGCAATAATTACTCTGTTCTTCCACTAAAACTTTTTAAAGTCAGTGAACATCATATTATTTCCTTTGAAGTCTTGGTCTTGGTCTTAACAGATAAAAAAATGTGCTAAATGAGGCATTATCACATGCTGTACAGAAAAGGCATTTTTGTTCCAGGTGGGTTTTTTGAGTTTGTCAACCTGATTTTTTTCCCACATTGTTGAATATTTGCCTAAACTAACTAAAAAAATTCTCTGTAGCCAGGCTCTACAATCAGAATTTTGTTCTTTATGGTTTTTTATTAGAAAGTGTAAGAAAATCTCAGCATTAGAAAAGGTCCTGCAAAACCTCCTTTCAGAAGTTCATTTTCTAATTCAAATTAGGCAGCAAAAATATCACTTTGTCTTGGAACAAATTCGAAAATGTATATTTTAAATGAAAGGGCTTTGGGTTATCTATCTGCTAGTTTTATCATGGGTGTGGAAACACTCATTGCCTGAGATCCATTTTTAATTCCCCAGGTGAATATTATGCCTTCAAAATATAGAGTCGATGGACATTTTCACTTGGTTAAGTATGTTCATGTTGATCTGCCAAATGGCCTGATGCCTGCTAACATATTGGTCAGACACATATCTTTGGGTGTAAGTGCCAAGAATATTTCTAACACTTGCATGCCATCTTCTAAAGAAAGTAGAACCAAGGAGTTATCACTACATACACCACACACATTTAGGTGAGCTCCCAAACCAGAAAAGAAAGGCCCAACAAAAAGGCAAAAGATGAGTTTGATGATGTTCATGAATTTTCATAATGTAAATAGCAGTAGCTTTGGGACCTTTGACAATTACATGTGAAATTACAGTGATGGGGCAATGGTGATGCTACAGCTCTCCACACAATCAGTTGCAGTTTATCAGTCTGAGAACAGTCTGGAGGTGAACTGGAGAGGTACTTCAGTAGGTGGCAGTGTTCCTTCTCCCTGCCTTGTGCTTCTCAAACAGCCCTTCAGCCTTTCCTTCACAGAAGGACAATAATCTGATGAGATGGCAGAATGCTAATGAGCCAGGAAGAGGGAATGTTGCTGTTCTCTATTGGGTGAAAAACAAACAAACACACAAGCACACCTGCGAAGTTTAAGCTGCTGCAAATGATTGAAGTCATAGCCAATGGTGAAAGAGTTAATTAAACAGGCTATGCAAGTCTTTTAACCGCATTCTTATCAGAGATGAAACCACTTTATATGTCTAGAGGACAAGATCTCTGAGTTTTGCAGAGCAAATACATTCACAGAAAACATACTGAGTGAGATCAAATAGAGCTGCCTTTTTGCTTTATAAACAGTCAGTCAACTTAAATATTTTGGTTTGCTGTAATTATATTTTTGATTTTTAATATTTTTGAATGAAGAAAAATCAAATTCCAAATTTTAACAATTATGTTTTGGATTAACCTAATTCCAACCTTTTTATGCACTAAAAATACGTACA
>VXAU01000003.1:224308-244421 GCA_013399695.1 Formicarius rufipectus | reverse complement strand
CAAAACAAAACAAAACAAAAAAACTTCTAATAAAGACCATGTTTCTCTTTCAGAATGTGTTCAGTAGCTCAAACTGATTTTATAGACAACAAGATAGAAAACAAACAAAGCAGAATTAGGAATAAATTATTCCTGGAAAAAAATTCACCATAGGAAAAAACCAAAACAAAACTTAAAAAAACAAAAACAAAAACAAAAACAAAACAACAAAAAACAAAACAAAACAAAAAACCAAAAACAAAACAAAAACAAAACAAACAAACAAAAAAACAACAACAACAAAAACAAACAAAAAAAACCCAAACCAAACCAAAACACACACACACACACAAAAAAAAAGGAGAAACAAAAACAAAACAAAAAAAAAAGCCCTCACCAAACCCACAAAAGTTAGAACAGTTACTTCCATTTTGAAGAGAGCTTTCACATTTATAAGCAATATTGTGTCTACTTCCTTTATAGAAATTCTCAAATGTTGGTGTGTATTATACTACGGACTGAAAGTAAAAGTTGAGTAAAAGTGAGAATTTACAGAATTAATTAATTAATTGACAGAATAGAGTCAGAAATACAAAAAAAAAACTCTCAATAGAACTTTTTACTTCTTAAATTGCCAAACTGTGTTTATTTTTTAATAGCTGGTATTTATGTAAGCCTAAAACACCCATGATTTATCTGATTTGAACCTTTGGAAATTTGTCCTTCACTAGCACTAGCTGATCTCAATCAGAGTAGTTCCTAAGGTGCTAAAAGGAGTAATGTATCAATATATATATTACTGAAATTGGGGAGGAAAAACTGTTTAAGCATTAAATAGATCTGGAAACAAAATGAATGGGTAGAATACTTAAATGACAGAAACGATACATTTTCGATACTGCTTATGTATAAATAAATTACATGGAATACAGAATTTTACCTTGGTTGCAATGTGTCAAAATGTTCCATAAAAAAGAAACTCCAAAACCTTAAGCATTCTGTAGCTGAAACTAAACAATGTGCCAGTCCACAGTATAAAACTGAAAAACTGGGAGTACAATATATCAAAACAAAAACAAATCAAAATTCACTGATTTTTGCGTAGCTGCATTCAAAAGAGATCTTGGAGAACTGTCTAAACTCCATCTTGACTAATGAAAAGAGGGAGAAAAAAGTAACTGAGCCCCCTTCCTCACCACCTGGATCTACACTGCCTTTGATATTTAAGAATTTCAGTTAAAGTTTCTGAAAAGTTTTTTTATCACTTGTGTCAAACTTATTAATTGAAATGTCTCAACACAATGAGGTACTTGTCAGACATAATATAGCAATAAATACAAAGTATAGGGGCCTTTGTACTTGTTTGAAGCACAAAGCAGAATTTGTACACATCATTTGACTGTGAAATTTTTTTTCAGAGATTTGTGGCATTATCTGCTTTCTAATATAATTTGTGGAATAGGATAAGATAGAAATATATCAGTAATTAGCTAATTAGAACACACGGTGTGTGGGCTTTTTGAGAAGGCAACAACACTGTCTAGCAGAGAAACTAATGAAGTCGCATGACTATTGTAAGCTAATTGCCTATGGGGTCAGCAAAGGATTCACCCCCAAATACCCGTTCCCCCCTCCCCCCCAGTCTCCAACTCCCCCACATTCACCCCACACACTCACCCCACCCATGTACAGCTGGTTAGACTTCTCATGTTTTGGCTCTGCTTGCCTTTGTTTTCTCCCCCACCCTAAATGTAAAGCACCAGAGACCTAAAACTTTGCCAAAAGACAAGAATCTCAGGCTCTATTTACCTCATTTATTATGATAAAATTCACAACAACTTTGAAATCAAAGGGTGGATACAGCTCCAGTTTTGAGGAGGTTTGAGGGACATATGCTCTGCAGCTTCTCTTTAATGGGATCTAGAGGGCAAGAAGATGGAAAGCACTAAGAGCCTCTCTCGTAAATCCAGCTCTGTAAGCAAAGTGCTCATGTTTGTTTTCAGGTAATTGCTAAGTTTGGAGTAAGATGAAACAAAAAGGAATTAAGGCAGGGAATCAGATAGATGCGACAATGTCATCGATTTAAATGAGGGCAAAAAATCAAGAAAGAGCTGACAATGCATAATGTTTTCTACTTCAAGTTCTGTTATCCATTTCCATAGAAATGGCTCATTTTTCAAATAAACCTCTTAAATTAACAAATATTGTTATTTTGAATGACAATTCAAAGTTTGGGTAAGTGCTTAAAGTATTTCAAGATAAACTGGCTATTATCAGCCTTTTTAATTCCATCTTCTAGAAAGAATGAGGTGTGACAGTCAGGACAACTCCTTCTCCTAGCTGAGCCTGTGGCTCTGGGAGCAGTGAACTAACTCACAATGTGAAGATCTCAACTGCAATATAATCAATGAACATCAATAAAGCACATCTTACCTCAATCAAGCAGCTAGATATTTCAGTAAGAGAAAATGAATTTGTCCCAGCACCTTGCCTGTCTTCCCAGTTTTTAAAATGTTTTTATTATAAAGTATGCCAACAAAAAATTATACCTTCACTAAGGCCTTTAATCATGCTTTAGTTTGAAGTTACTCTGTAACACCCTGTCTGTCATTCACTGGTAGGTTGAAGGCTCTAAAGTCTACAAGAGTTCAGATTAGCAGGCTGGTGATCTGATTTAGGAGGGGGGAAAAAAAAAAAGAAAAAAAAACCCCAAACAAACAAAAAACCCAAAGCCTATCATTGTTGTTACTTTTTCTTCTTATACACCAATAATTCAATTTGTTACACTGATTCCCTTGAAGATATATACATGCTTTAATATTTCTCTATCTATTTATATATAGTCTTAGACATATAAATTCTGTCAAAAAATCACCATTGAAACTGGTGATGTAATAATGCTGGTCAACCTTAACATTGATGAAAGTTCTTGAATGGGAAAATCTTATTCCAATACAATGCTTCTAGAGGAATTAAGTAGTTGCCTAGACACTGCTTGAAAGGGACTTGTAAGTGGACTTACAAGTACTTACTGTCCCCTGAAAAATCTTTTTTCTTTGGTCTGTGAAGCACTTAGTGTGTGTAGGCAATAGGAACAATTTATCAACTATTTCAAAAACTGTTACTGAACAGAGTTTCCTACCATTAACAGCAAAACAGGCTCAGAAAGAGCCACTGTCTATAAAGAAACATTTCAATAACAATAATGATGATAATAATAGCAACAACAGAAAAAATGCTTACCTGTTGGAAGTGTGGAAAAGGTAAAAATACGAGGATGTGGCCTGGTTTGGATCATGTTGACAAAAAACGCTATTTAATCAAACTGAAATCTCCTAAGATTCTTGTAGACACTTGCTTCATAAGTAAATTCTCCTTGAAAATATTCTTGACATAGGCACATACATCCTTTTAAACTACTCTGGATATCTTATACAACAGCTTCTGTGAATGAGAGACATCATAGTATTTCCAATGTAAAAACTCTACAGTCTCATTTAATAGTTTACATTTGTTTTGGTCTTAGGCATTTTATGTGATTTTGTTTTCATGGACCTATTTAAATGTTTTGGAATTCCACAGTCTTAAGTATATTCTTATGCCCAATCTGGATTTGTGATATTGCCCATTTAGAGACTAGAATAAGCATGCATCTAAATTCAAATATAAAAGAAATTTTAAATCCCTCTTCAGGTTCAGCATTTTGAGAGCTATTTGCTTGTTTTCTAATTCAACCAAAACAACTCAAACCACTGTGTTTTCTGGCCACCATCCCATTATGAAGCTTTTTAATCTGTAAAGAACAAGCAGCAGGAAACAAAGGAATAATTCTGTTTTCATGTTGTTCTCTTCCTTATCACTCATTTTGGCTCTGACTCAACAGACCTTTGTTCATTTTAGTTCTTGAGAAATCTGCTTCTGGAGGGGTGGGCATAACTAGACTCAGCTGTCGAACTTACCTAAAATACCTGTACTAGCTTATGGTCAGTACATGTCAGTGGCTTTCAAGAGGAACTCCCGTCTCCTTGATGTTGATGAGCTCACCTAAGCTTGGCTGTACATAATTAACTCCTGTATAGTACTTACCGTCTGATCCACCTCTAAGTCATCAGTGCTAATTAATCTCTTGAACTCTGGACATTTGCTTAGCTCAGAGACTCATTCTCTGAGAAACCTCACTAGAAATGGCTATTTTAAGGTTTTCATATACTTTCAGAATGGCCCAAAGGGCTGAAAAACTCCTAATATGAAACAATATGCCATATGGCATGTGTAAAACTTTCAGCCTTTAATACCTGTACATTTAAAATCATGTCATTGATACTGACCTCACTAAGTGATATCATAGACAAATAATGGACTATCAGATAATAACAAACATAGGAGTGAAAATAACCATGTATAAAATTATCTGTGGCTAGAGTAGAAGGCAAAAAGGAATGAACAAAATTTAAAGAGTATTGCATGTCTGGGTCTCTTTATTCCTTTCCCTTTGAAGTCAGCATGTGACATGTGCATGAAAGAAATCGACTTAAACTGCACTTTTTGAGAAATCAAATGAAACAAATTCCCCACTGTTAATGAAAATATTATGAATTTGAACAGCCTTAATGGCTCAAAGCTTTCTTTATTTAGTCATGTGGGAAATAATCATGCTTTTTTCTAGATTTTTATAACTTTTAGGAAATAAAAACCTCTTTGTCCTCTAACCTCTTCAGCTTTGAATATTCCATTATAGATGAGTTTACTTATGTAGTCCATAAATAGATAATCAATTTTTTTTTATTTTTAGCATTAATAGATACTATTAATTGACATAATTGTTTTCTTGTTTTTATATTTTACAGATTAAGACTTTCAAGTTATTTATGTTCTTGTTAAGGGGCTCCTCTGTTGATGTATCTTCTTATTCCACTAGCTCATGCAATATAACCCAGTAGCTCAACGAGTTCCCTGACACTGTTAAGTTCAATGTGAGACTTCAACCCCAAATGCTGACACCTCTGAGAGTCACAATACAAGCACTGATCTATTGAGCAGATTCACTCTATAAAAAACTACCATAATCTTCTTTTCAAGACTTGACCATCCAAAACAGTGCACAAGATTAAAAACCCCAAAATCTTTTAAATCAACTCAAAGCCTTCATGTGTATCCCAGAAAAAAACCCCACACAAACAAATAAACTTAGTTTAAAAAAACAAAACACCAAAACAAAAAACAGACTTAGAGGTTTGTGCTTGAAAAAAGAAACAGTTCTTTGAAAAATAAAAACATTTAATCATAGTTTTCATAAACCAGAATTATCGATGTTTCTTTATAGAAGTGATTGCTATATTAATTTAATATTTCTGGTTGGTATTTTCCATGTTTTGCATATTATTTCTCTTCTTTATTTTGATCTATGCTTCTTTAGTATTTATGACTTTTTAATCTTCTCTTCCTCATTTTCTAGTCATTTTTATCAAGAATTAAATAGCAAGTATTGTTGAAAATATTTTTCAAATTTCAAATCCAGGGATTTTTATGATTATGTTTCAAATATTAAAGAAAAGATCCTTTTTATTTTTTTTTTCAGGAAATTACATGCTTATTATTAATATTAACGCTAGCCTTAGAATTCACTTTTCAATCCATTCTTGATTCATGCCCTACTAAATCTGATGATATATCTATTTATACACAAATATATTCAGCAACTAAAATGTTTAATATTACATCTAACTCATGCAACTACATTATACTGTTCGCTAACCATCAAACTGACACATATAATAAATGAAACATTTTCATTTTACAATCAGTTTTAGAGATTTAAAACTTAATAGAGGTTTCTTAAATATTAATAAAGCTGGAAATGACAGTGGAGCAGTAACAAACATATAATTTACAAAGTTTTTACTGGATTAGCAAAATTAATAAAAAATTATCCGTAATACAGGTGGAAAGAATCATCGAATTATTAAGGTTGGAAAAGCCCTCTAAGGTCATCAAGTCCAACTCTTAACCTAACTGCCAGATCCACCACTAAACCATGTCTCTAAGTGGCACATCCACAAGTTTTTGTGCGCTTTCAGGGATGATGATTCTACCACTTCTCTGAGCACCCTGTTCCAATGTCTGACCACTCTTTCAGTAAGGAAAATTTTACCTAATATCCAGCATAAACCTCCCCTGGTACAACTTGAGGCTATTTCCTCTTGTCTTGAGAGAAGAGTCTGGCTTCCACATCTCTGCAACCTCTTTTCAGGTAGATGCAGAGAGCAATAAGGTCTTCCCTGAGTCTCCTTTTTTCCAGACTAAGCAACCTCATCTCACTCAAATGCTTCTCATAAAACTTGAGCTCCAGACCATTCACTAGTCTCATTTTCCATTTTCTGAACACACTTCAGCACCTCAATCATAGAATCACAGAATGGCCTGGGTTGAAAGGAATCTTAAAGATCATCTAATTTCAATCCCCCTGCCGTGGGCAGGTTCACTAGATGAGGTTGCTCAGAGCTCAGACAATGTCTTTCTTGTAGTGAGGGGCCCAAAACCGAGGGGTAGAGGGGTAGACTCACCAGTGCCAAGTACTGTGGAATAGAATTCCATGTTGTTCTTGCATTTGGTAAAAGTCTGTCCCAATTTTTCAAATTTGGTAATGCCACTAGACATTCTCAACAGCACTGACCTTCCATCTGTATCAAGGACTGCCAACTCAGGAACTGCCAGGCATTACTGTGACATTTTAAATGTCAGCTAAACTCAGTGATTCCAGAAGTCTGAACATGCAAATATAAATAAGTTACACAGAAACCTTTTAATGGATCCTATTTGCCTCTTTTAATTACTTGTTGGAATCTGGAATGTATGAGTAGTACAGACAGGGAAGTACCAATTGATATGATGTAAGACCCCATTGATTGACATATAACAGAGTTGTGAGATGCAACTAAGGAAAGGAGAGTTTTAGAGAAACTTATAGAATAATCTGAAGAAGGCTAGAGGTGTCTTTTGCAAGTTCCTTCACACTGGACAAAACCCCCTCTCTTTACACTTCTGTGCTTTATTGTGTAAAGCATCTGTTATTGGGTCTTTTCAAGCTGTAATTGATGATGATGATGATGATTGATGATGATGAAGGTATAGAGCTCAGAAATTTCTAAATTATTCTTCAGTGCCAATGCTGGCACTTAGTTTCTTTCTAACTTTAGTTTTACCAAACTCTGCTTTTATTCAGTTCTAGGGAATTGAAAGTCAACATGTATTCAGCCACTGTAGAAGTCACTACTGAACAATTTATTCTGATATCAGGGGTTGATTTAAAACTTTAATTATTTATAATCCATGTTCTAAGTGGTTTTAGCTGGCTGCAAATAAACTGACATTGGCTTTAATTTGTTTTACGTGCTTGGAAGAAGCTTGTTCTAGTTTAATTGCAATATTAAAAAATTGAATACATAATTGTGAGTCCTTTTAGCTATTTCATAGAGTCACAGAAAAAAGAAAATTAGTAAGAACTACTAAGCTTTCATTCATCAGCTTTTCTCGTATCAGCTAAGTGATTATGCTTGATAAAAGAAAAAGATGCTAAGAACATGAAAGAGATTCTCAAAAGATTTGCCAAAGAGATGGATGGAATAAAAATAATTACAAACATATACCTTGTGTTAGTTAGTAGGTTCAGCATCCTGTGTATGAATTAGAATCATTTTGGCCTTTTAAAAATATAGCCTTTTTCTGCATGAAAAAAACACATTCAGTTTTAAATTTGTTTTGACATCTTAGAAAAAGTGAAGTCAAGTAACTTTCTGAAAGAAGCCTTGAAATTACCTTCAGTCGATGCAAGCAACAAATATTGTTAAATCGTGTTCTATGCTGTTGTAAACACTCTTTTAAAACTTGAATTAAAAGCATCTCTAATTATATGACAGAACTCAAAATATCTTTGGTGATCTATCCACCACTTAACCTCATTTTCTTGGGATTGGAAAATTCAGGTGAGAACTGTATTAAGATAGACTGGGGGAAAGTAAGGACTTCAGGGATTTGAATGGCTGTGCAGTGAGAAAATAGGAAATTTTTTCACTCATCATAAGGTCTTTCATCCTTGGAAGTTTCATGACAGGTGGTTACATCCTCTTAGAAGCAGATACAAAATTGTATGTGAATGGTGTAATAATAGTTTGCAGGTCTAAAAAGCCTTGACTTCTAAGTAGATCAACTCTCTTTATAAATACTTACAAAGAAAAGCTCACCATTGCCTTTGAAATCAAAAGTGTCTACATAGCCAAGGTGAATTTCTTTTCTCATGAATACAAGAAAGCATTGAATAAAAATAAAACATTGATTTACAATCTGGTACAATTTTTGAGGTATAGGGCTCAAATATCTCTAGGACAGAAAGCTGTCAATTCACAAACATGGGTCAGAAAATCTGCTGTTCTCTGTCTGTACTGTACCTAGAGCACAGAATTGTTATTAGTCAGCATTTCCATAAATACTACAATAAGTTAAAGAGAACAGCCATAATGAAGAAGTCATCAATGTAGGTAACGTCAGAAACAAACATTTATTGTGAAAATTAAGATGCTCGTGAAGTAGAAAGAAACAAAAGCTGGAAATCTTATCAGTGAAGCCTTAAGTTTGATCCAACTGAACAACATTTTTTGTAGTATGTTTAGTTTCACGTATAAAGCTCCCTAAGCACCCAGAAGAATCTCAACTAAAAATGATGGCATGTTTAAAGAGGAATGTAGAGAAGAGAACTCAGCTTAATGACATTAACTGTCTCCATAATTAAAAGTCAAGAGACATCTTCTTGTGTTCTTTCGACATTATAATTGGGAAGGATAATTCATTAGATGTAATTCGAATTTAGTTATGAATGGAAAAAATTCCATCAAAAAAAAAAAGTTCTAATATTGGAGAAAAACCCTTGGATGAAGAGAATAAAATCTGAATAGAAACATGCTTTGGGAGAAAATCCAAATTTTAAAATTTTAAAAGGCTAACAAAGACCATGCATTCTTGCTGAAATAGCTGGACAATGTGGTTTAATGACACATATGTAGTATTAAAACAAAAAACAAAAACAAAACAAAAAACAAACAAACCAAAACCAAAACCAAAACCAAAAACAAACAAACAAAAAACAAAAACAAAAAAAAAACAACAACAACAAAAAACACAGTACAAATTTAGAACACAGTGATAATAAAGGCTTTAGGATAGTCTGTGGTACAAAAGAGATGTAACGTAAGATGTCACAGCTTAACCCCATCAAGCAACTAAGTGCCAGATCTGCTGGGTCACTCATCACCCCAATGGGATGGAAGAGAGAATCAGAAAAGCAAAAGTCAGAAAACTCATAAGTTGAGCTAAAGTCTGTTTACTAAATAAGGCAGATGCCACATGGGCAAGCAAAGCGAAGCAAGGAATTCCTTCACTAATTCCCATAGCCATAGTCAGGCTTGTGTTCAGCCAGCCCCATCAGAACAGGGCTCCAACACATGTAATGGTGATTTGGGAAGACAAACACCTTCATTCTGAACATTCTCTCCTTACGTTTTCTTTCCCCAATGTTATATGCTGAGATGACATATGGCATGGAATTTCCCTTGGTATCAGTTTTCTGTTGTCTGGCTGTGTCTCTTCCCAGACTTCCCACTGCTGGGATGTTGTGAGAAGCAGAAAAGGCCTTGACACTGTGAAAACACAGCTCAGCAGTAACTAAAATATCCCTGTGTTATCAACACAAATTTAAACCACAACCCATACTAGTTACTATGAAGAAAATTAACTCTATGCCAGCCAAAACCAGAACAATCACCATTAAAATGTCAGGTGGTCAGAGGAAGAGGGAGTCTAAAAGATGAGAACTGGTGTTTCCAATATTCAAAAAAAAAGAACATCTTCAAAGACCACAGTATTTACCCTTAACAGTAATAGATAACAACTATATACAAGGAAGTACATCTGAAGGAAGACTATTGCACAAATGATAGATGTGGGGATCAATTCACAATTTATAGCATGGAAAGAGTCCTGCCAGAAATGGGCAGGTGAAGAGAATCAACCAGACACTAAAATGCTTTAACAATTGATGGGTTTAATGTTGGTTTAAGTGTCTTTTTTGCCTTGTCATGGCTTCTTCTTCCCAGAAACGCCCCCTGTATGCTACGGGGCAGGAAGAAATTGCAACACCATGTTACCTGAAACCCTCTCCTACTGAAATGTAAATTCCACTACTCCTATTGGCCCAAAACCAGCACCACCACCCCTCCCCCACCTTGTCCCTTATGGGTGGGTTTGAGCCCCTCCAAAGTCCATATAAACCCTTGACCACTCATAAACTCTCCACTGGGGTGGTCTCTGTGTGTCCTTTCTCTGGGGCTTACAGGGACCACATGGGTGGGGGAAGGGCAGACAGCACACACTTATTCTCCTAGGTTATGGACTAAAACTCCAGGACCAGGAGAATAAACCATACCGTGGCAGACCTCATTTCTACAAACACAGCACCAACGAGGATTAAGGAATCCCCTCCGGGATCAGATAGAGGTATTGATGTGGCAGCAAACCAGAATATATCACATTCTTATAAATACTGGAACATGTCAGAAAGAATACCTGCAGTTCCATGGAAAAGTCAAGGCTAAAGGGCAATATTTGGTTACAAGAAAACATTCCTCTTCCAGGTAGAAAAAGACTTCTGAGGAACATGAATACTTTATAATTGTTGACACTAAAGATAATGCTACAGAACTCTGCTAAAAGCTTTGCCAATAGAAGATCAACCGTGGTTTTTTTTGTTTCGGGTCAGCTTTATAATTAAAACAAAAAACAAAACAAACAAACAAAAAAAACCCACCAAAACAAAACAAAAAACAAAATAAAAACAAACAAACAAAAACCCACCCAAAACAATAACAAACAAACAAAAAAAAAGAAAAATATGCTAATTCCCATGATTCTGTGTTATAGGAATCAGAGAGACTAATCACTTATAGTTCAACACAGTTCTAGCAGTGAAATTCTACATTCATTTCTTTACCACAAAAAAAGAAAAAAATTAAAAAATGAGGCAGCTAAAAAACAATTATTGATAACTATTATTTCACAAGTATTTAATAATATAGTCTGTGACCTTAAATGTGCTGTTGAGGAAGACTGCAGGGGAAGGGTGGATAAGTGCATGCCACACTGGTTCAAGGCAGTAGTTGCTTCTGCCAACTATTTTTCTGGAGGATATTTTTTTTCTGTAGTGCTTGCTGTGAAAGCAAGAAGATTACTAACAAATGATAGATGCAGCTTCTGTGAGAGATATTTTCTGTACATGGTTATAACATCACAAAGGACATTTGACTAATAAAACAACAGAAAGTGGGAAGGAGCAGTCCATTGTGAAGTGCCTGAGTTATGGAGCATCAGCAGGAGATGAAGAATGACCATTTTTGTAGAGCCAGAGTGGATGGGTTCTATGCATAAGTAAAAGTAACTGAAAACTGCTGGTCAAGTTAATGAGTTGCGATCTTAAATTTATTTTATATAGACAATATTTTTGGTAATGAAAATTTGGGGTTTATTTTGCTGTTTGTTTTCACTTCTGTATAGTGTTTATTTTTGGTTTCAGTAGCACCTTGTTAACCTCTCCAAGAAAACTGTTTCAGTGGTTTATATGGGAAAATAAAAATAAAGCAAAGACCAATAAGTTCATTTTACCATAATATGAACATGAAAGTTAAAACAATCTCTTTCAAAGAGCTCATCCAAGTCTTCTAGTTTATTGTATGCAACCTGTGCTGCCACACAAAGTGCCCCTTTCTTACAAAGCAAATTGTGGTCAATATTAAAATAAGTAATGCTGAAAAAAACTCTGTATGTGCCATCCTTGCAAAAGTGTGGCTCAAACCATTAATGACCAACTAGGATTCCCTTCTGTTTTACTGTTAATGAGGGAGAATGCATGGTCTGAAGCACTGGGAAGAACTGTTTCCTTCTTCCATCCATATTGATTTCTTTTAGAAGTAGAGGAAAAGGAAAAAAAAAATAAAATGATGATATCATGGGGACTTCTCAGCTAGTGTGGGATCTGTGAAAGTTTCCCCATATTCCCATGTGCTGTTTCCCATCACTTGGTTTGCCTAGCTGAAGCACAGTATGACTTGAGGGACATATGTATATATAGCTGGAATAATATGAATTATTCATGGCTGTAGGCAACAAGGCACATCACAAAGTGCCTGAACCACAAAATCTGGCTGTAGCAAAATGAAACAAAGCTATGTGTTAGAAACTGGTGGATCTACATTTACATTATAATGTCACATATATAGAGAGTGTATTGTCAATGGATATATTAATCCAAAGGTTAAATGGAATATACCAATCTATAATTTTTAAGGAAAAGGATTATTTTCAACCTATGTTTTTCTTTTAATTTTATACAAGTATCTGCATCTTATGCAAAGTTTTGGTTTAGGTTTAAGTATCCAAAATGAAAAAAAAATAATTTTTGTCCAGATCTGAAACATTCTTCTTGGCAGAGTCAAAATTATTTTTCTGAATATCTGTAGATTAAATCGTATATTTTGTTTTGCTAGGTATTAAACCATTTAGACTCAAATGTCTGAGTTTCAGAAAATGTAACCATCCAGCATTCCTCAGACTAAAGTGGGCTGTATTATCTACAGGAAGAGACATCTCTTGATTATCTGTCGTTGTCCTAAAGGGTAATTTTAACTGCCAAAATACCAGTTGAGAATATCATACAGCATATACTAACAGGCCCAGGAATCTTTGGAAGCATGTTGAAGATAAATTTTTGGTGCAGGTACTTGTCTTCCCAAGTAATCATTGTGAGTGATAGAACTCTGCTTTCCTGGGTATGGCTGAATACTGCTTGCTGATGGGAAGTAGTTAACAAATTCCTTACTTTGCTCTGTGCGTGTGTGCAGCTTTTGGTTACCTCTAAAACTGTTTTATCTCAACCTGTGAGTTTTCTTTTACCCTTCTGATACTTTTTTCCATATGACTGAGGGGATTGAACCAGATATGATGTTGGGGTTAGCTGCCTACCGGGCTTGACCCACAACACCTATGAAGAACTCCCTTCTATTAGTTCAACTGGATTGAAAGTTAGGAAACATAGACCTAGAAGCAATTGAACAATACATAATCTGAAAAATATTTAGTCCACTGCAACTGCTGTCTATATTAACTAGAATGACTCTGCCCCTGAGAATGCCCATTTTAGTCTATGAGTTTAAACAAATCATTTCACTTCTAGATAGTTGAAGGCGTATAACATAGATACATCTCACATGAGAAAGTCATGTATCACAATTAAAAATAATACAAGACAGATGATCATAAAGTTTTTTCAGACATAAAGATGACACACAGTAAGAAAGTGGGAAACAATATTTATTGTCAGTGGCTGTATTTCTCTTGTCAAAAGGGAATAATCTGTTTAGAAGTATCTAGTATGATTAAATATGTAGAGCACAGCCTGAGGCTTAAATGGATTTCTGAGAATTTCTTCTTTACAGAGTTCAATTGAAAATCAACTGTGGAAGAAATCTACACAAGTTTGCATTTACTGCAAGGAAAAAGCTCCAGTTGTTGTATTAATTAATTTTGATGGAAAGCTTTTGGGTTATAGTGAAGTGGCCATAAGAATTATTATCATTCTTCCTACTCTTCTTATGGAATTTTTTTTAAATTATGAACCAGGTTTTTTTTTTTAATTTTTCAGAAAAAATTACAGATAAGGAACTTTATTCATTTACCTGGAGCTATCCTCACCAAAACAGGGGCAGGATTACTATTTTCCCATGGCACATTCATGTATGAGGACTGACTATGTGGTCCAATATGTGAAACATAACATATGGTCAATTTGGACTTTCAAACTTTTCAGTACTTATTTCAACCTGTCAAATACTATCTGTCCTGAATCCACTTGAGATGGCACCTGTAAAACATAAATAAATAAATTGCAATGGATGCAGGACTTCATCTTGTTTAAATCAGTTAGTCACATACAACGTGTGAAATGAAGGAATAACAAAAAAAATCTGATTCTCTTCCTGCAACTATTTTAAACTGCATAGAAGTCTTTTCTTTAGAGCTCAAGGGACAAACAAAAGAGTTTTATCCCCAAGCAATGCAAGCATCTTCAGCTGTGCAAATGAGTTTCCCTCCTTTTACTGAACCTTCAGTCTCGGGGATTTGGGTAGATGGACATTAAGAGAACTTTAATGCAAATATTAGGACATGCAGATCAACTCAGCTTAGCTGGTCTTGAGATGCCTATGGTGTTTACATGTCCACATGCAGCTGGGTGACAAATTAGCCAACTCTATGTACAAGAACTCCACCAAAACTGTGGCCATTAACATGGTTAGTCTGCCATATGTTATTAGCTTCAGAAAGCATGTTATGACTGAAAACCAAAATCACCAAAGAAAATTGAATTCACTTTTGCTGCCAGCTTCTAAACCTCCTGTATTCTCAGTGCAGCTGTGACAACTTATCCCAGTGGCCAAATTAGTTCATAGTCATGAGTAAAACTCAGCTGAAATACTGAATCCCCATATTAACACCATCATCACAAATGAATGGTGTTATGTTACTATTTACTTATTGCACAACATCTGACAAGTTCTCAACTTTCCTTATCCTGAATAATTTGGAAATGTCATTGTAGAATAGGTAACTTTCTTTATGTCTAAAGTTAGTCCAGATGGTGTCAGCTAGCAGTTATTAACAGTTTGTTACTTTGTATGAAATAAATGGATATCTCAGCTGCTGATCCCAACTACTAGCAAGCCAGTGTTCACATTACATGAACACTTCACAAGAAAACCAAAAAGCAGGAGTAGCACCTCATTGGAAGCCATGTCACAGAGAACAAAGACTGCAAGTGAAAGAGACATATTTGGAGTAATAAGAAATAGTCAGCTTACTCCTTCCTGTGCTCTCTGTGAAATGAAATTTGTTCCTAAGTATTGCAACAACATTCCGGGACTGGGAGTAACTACAGCCCATACACCTCAGCGTGGGTTTGGTGAGCAGTAGCACGTTTTAGCAGTGTCCCTGTTCCAACCCATGTCACAACTAATTTCCTTCCATAAAGCCATCAAAATGAGAGCAGAGACGACTTGTTTCTCCCCCTTTCAGTCTCAGATAAGCAAACATCTTTAATGTTTGAAAACAGTTTATTAAATGCTGTTATCCACACAGCTAATAAACATATTGAGAGCTTTTCCCTGAGGAGGCTGGTAATTAAAGCACACCTGGCCTTTCCTTGGCCTCCTCAGCATTCTGATAGCAAGAGATTAACAAGTCAACAATTCTTAAGCAGCAGAATCCTGTTTGTCATCTGTTTAATCAGTAGATCCAATTCTAAATCCTGTGTTGCATCTTTTCCCTCTGTGGTTTGGAAAACCTCCTACAGTGACTTCTATTTTCAGTATCCGAATTTTTTATTTTTGCCTTTTCATTGTAGAAACGAGCACTCTTACCACTACATGTTATTGCAAATGAGAAGCACATGTTCCTTTTTAAGCTGTTAAGATAAACAGGGAATTTACCAGATCTGCTGATTAAAGCTTATAGAAGGAAAATAACTTGTAACTCAGACTTGCTTTGGGGTTTTTTTCAACTAGAAACACCCTGTTTGGCATATTCAGCTAACAAGGGTAATCATCTAGAAAGATTTTAGGAAATATTTTTTAAAAAAAGACAAAATGGTTTATCAAATAGTCACTGAAAAACTTAAAATGTAAAGAGAAAAATTTTCGTAAACTGAAATGTATGCTGAAATAGGTACCTTCAATCAGTATAGAGGTGACTCTTGAAAGTCACGTATTGAGTAACAGGTTAAGTTAAATATAATGAAGAAGAGGCTTCAAAGTCAAATTGCAAATATTAAGAATATCAAGAAAAAAGCCTGTAGTGTTTAGTTCTACAATTCTTAACATCATATAGGGGAAAATTCTGCAGTGTCAATCTACTCTAAAAGGAAGGAAGATAGAAATAAAGAGCCAACAAATGTCTATATGCATATATACATCCTACATAGGTAACGGTGTGAATGAATATATAGAATAATTTATACTACAAGTTAAATACATATGAATCTTTTTCAATTATCTCAAAAATAATTTTGACTGCAGTCTTATTGAGAGTGATTTTCTATTTTTTTGTGAATGTAAGGACCTTTTTTTTCTCTGCTTAAAAACTTGTCTTTCTGGAGCCAAATATAACTTTCTGTTTTCCTTTTTACTCATCTTCTCTTACTCAATACACTGCACAGCCTTGTGGAAGAAATTTCAAGACACCATAGACTACTTCTGTGTTAGCAAGACACTGGTAATACTACATGCCAACTTGTCACATGTCTAAATAGCACTGTCATTCAACTGTCTTGCTGCATAGAAAAGATAAATGACTGAGAAAAAGTCTTCTGGTAAAGTCTTACCTTGACAACATGGGAAAGACGTTAATGTGAAAAGAGAACATTATCACTGAATTGGCTGGTGTTCTGGTGTCACTAGCCTCTCTGCTCTTTGTACTCTACCTTAGACAGAGTTGTGGTAAAGACAAGAATTCTTTCTAAGTTCAGCAGTTCCTAATGACAAAGCATTATGAAGTCTTCAGCTCTCATTGTGGCTAAACTGTGGCTAAACACACAAAGAATGGATGTCAGTTTATCTCCTATATGTATTTGTATGCAAAGAAGAAACAAATTACCTGGAAGCATAATGAATCCACAGTTCTTCTTGTGCTAAGATTTCTAAAATCCAAAAGAAAAGAGCATAACATCCAATTTGTCACTTTCTTTGGGGAAAAAAAAAAAAAATTCCAGTTAGAATGGCAATTTTGAAAAAACATTAAGATCAATTCTACATTTTCTTCTATGACAGAATCAATGATCAATGGCTTCCTTTGAGCTCTTCCTAATGGAAGCAAGTCCTTGGCCTAGCTTTTCCTTGTCTTCCAAACACATGTTTGAGATGTACACCTTTTCTGTGAATTACTTAGGTTGCTTTTATCACTGCTGCTTTCAATGTTAGCTTCTGACCTGTCCCTGTGAGCTTGAATTTCCAAAAAAAAGGCAAAAGAATACAAGGACAAATTTTAGTTTTTATTTTATTTGGTAGGGTTGATGCAATCTGAGTTTAAAGGATACTTGATAGGTTTTCCACAACAGAAAGACTCCTATTGGCCGTTTCCATATGATCACACAGGCATCGTGGAATTCTTCCATAATGCAGACATCCAGTTGAAAGTTGATGGCTGGAGGACTAACCTTAAATAGACCTATACTGATTTTGTTCCTATATGATTCTAAATATGACCCCCTTTTATACCTTTCCTGTTCCTTAGATGATTCCTTCAGTGTCCAGGTGTCAAGTCCTTACCTTGGAATTTTTCAATACCCAGATAAAACATCCAGAAAGCAAAGGAGAAGTACAGTGCACATCTGCCTTTGCAACATCTAGCAGTATTTAAAAAAGCTCTAAGAGAGTTGGCTATTTACTTTCCTGTGAATCACAGCGCAGAATAAAACTGAAAAAGCAAAAACTGCTTTCTCGTAAACATTTGAGAACAATCAAGATAAAACACATACCTAACGTTTACATAGTTAAGCATGGCCAAAATGCACATCTGCATTAGAACTTAATTGCTTTCCAAAGTATATCCAGTCTTGGTTAATTCTTTCCTGTAGGTTTTGTTTGCTATGTCCTGTACAAAAGAAGTAATTGCCCATCCCCAGCCCTAGAAATCCTCTTTAATTAAAAACCAAAAGCCAAGGTTTGCTGTGGAAAGAAAGCACAAATAACGAAGGGATTTGTCTGAGATGCCACAATCTATTATGTAAGACTAAGGTCTAGAGCACCAATATTTTATTCTGAATTTTGCAGGTGTTAGATGACAGTTTCTCTGACAGGTGTATAATATGCATGTATTCATTCTTAGCAGTTGAATGTCCAGATCAAAAATTATTTATGACATATATTTAAAGATCATTAGAGATCCTCATTTATATAAATGCAAAAAATATAAGATGTAGAGCAGAGTTCTGGAATATATAAAATTAGCAGAGGCAAAAGGTAGTAGCAAAATCTTCACCTCCTAAAAACTGATTTCTCCCACAAAGAAATGCACCAGTCATTTAAATGATTATGTGTTATTTAAAAGGAAACATATTTTTCTACCATCCAGATAAAAACCTGATTACATGTATTAGCAGAAAATATGAGTCAGATAAGGACAAGGTGAGTAATTCAAGCTGGCCAGGTAATTGATACTGTAACAAAGAATAAGGGAATTGTGCTTTCAACCTCACTGGTTTCAGCTGACATCACAAAAATTTCTCTAATATTGAAGAAAATTTACACTGGATCTAAGCAGTAACCTATTTGTATTTGCATAGTGTTTTTTCCTACAATATTTTACTACTCATTTAGAAAAACATCAACGTGAGCAAAAGTTTCTGAAAGGATGGTCTTCTGTCATAGTAATTGTTTTACATTCTGTCATATTTTTACTTGAAAAAGGAGAGAGTACCTCAATCCACTTATCTACTTTCCCCAAAACAGCAAAATCCTCTGGAGAGAATAGCACTAATGTGCATGTAAGAAACAGGGAAAAAAAAAAATAAAAAAAACCCAAACAAAAACAAACAAACAAAAAACCAACCAACCAAAAAAAACAAACAAAACAAAACAAAAAAAAAATCTGAAGTGTTCTTTTCTACTTCCCTATTTTTGCAGAAAATGACTATAGTTGTTCTGTGGCTTTTCAGAAGTTGTAGCATTCCCATATATAACTGACAACCCAAAACCATTGCTGTTAGTACAATTTCATGAGTCCTCTGTTTCTTTCCCAAATAGATCAGACTTTGTTAAGTTATGAAAGAATTTGAGAGATCCAAAACCCAGCAGTGTTGAACAACCCCATGACAGTACTTATACTTAGCAGAGGTCTTCCTGTGTTCTTTTATCTATATTGGCCACTTCAAACCTTCTATTGTTCTCATAGCTCTATGGATTATATTTTATAAATTATGACAGGCTACCAATAGAAAATCAGTCAGCCAAGAAGGGCATCACCACTTCTGACTATAGCATTCAGATTACTTTGGCAGCTCCATTATTATCTCAATCTAATCCCACCTAAGAAAGAAAACTTTGAGTTTGCATTTTCTCTGTCTCTGCCTCGGCAATATTTCAAATTTATGCTTGACATGCTAATTGAAATAAGCTAGTAGGATCTCTGGATGATCACATGGAGGATACCATTCTTAGACCATAGAGTGTGCATTGCACTATGTTTTAATGTAATTATTATTATTATTATTATTATTAAGGCAACAAGAAATAAAGAATGCTGATCTGTGTGCATTTGTGCATGAGGACCTGGTGATATAATGAGGGACACCAGTCAAGCTATGACTATATTCTTCAGTATAAGTAGTCTGCAATCTGGGAAAATAAAATAATAGAAGGGAGAAAAACAACAAAAGCCAGACAAAGCAACAAAAGTTGTCAATGGCTCACAGTGTCAAGTTTTAACTTCTAATTACTATTATTATTATTTCTTCCTTCTTTTTTGATAGGGTGAACTGATAAAGCTGAGAGGAATTTAAATAGCCAAGCTACCAGGTGTTTGTCTCCCCGTTGAAGAGCTGATGAAATTCTTCAAAACAGCTGCAAATGAGAGGGTTTGGGTGGGGAAGGAGGAGGGGTGGAGCTGGGGGAACGGAGGTGGCTGAGGGAAAACCTAAACTTGAGGAAAAGCTCAGTCTTGAACTTTGTTGACACCTTCTAGGTTTCAAAACTAAGACATTAGGAGGACTGATGCTGTTACTACATGCAAGAAATTATCTTGGGCAACTTGAGTAACTGTTGCTTTTTTTTGTTTATGACTAAGCTTCCTGAGGTGTATTTAATATCTTTTAACTGCTCAGCTGTTATTAATTGGCTTTTTTTTCTTTTAATCTTCAGAGGGAGTATAAAGTTCATTAGTAAAATGGGCTTCTATTTTCTTCACTCAGATGCAAAGTTGTCCTTCTTAAAAATATTTAAAGTTTTAGTAATCTTTGTTGCTATTTGTTTTTCTTCTTTTTATTTTTTTT
>VXAU01000003.1:202946-224267 GCA_013399695.1 Formicarius rufipectus | reverse complement strand
GCTTAAGTAACTTCAGAAAACTGGTAATGGAAAAGGGATTTTGGAAGACTTTTACCCAATTAATTTAGTCAGTTCAGATTTATCAATTCTTATAGTTCTCCTGTTTCCTCAATAATTTTTTTGTGTTTTTCTGATTTATTTCTTTTTATTTCTTTACCTATTTATTATAAGATAAAAATTTCTTTCAAGTTTTTAAGGGGAGGACCTGAGCCTCAATAGCCTGCTGATTAGGTGACAAGTAAAACTGACAGAAATGTTGTGTGAAAACTGGAAGAATGCTGTGTGTCCAAAAAAAAAAAAAAAAAAAAAAAAAAAAAAAAAAAAACACAAGAAACAAAAAAAGNAAAAAAAAAAAAAACAAAACAACAAAACAAACCAGGAACTAAAATATGGGTGAAGACCAAACAAAGCAGTTGAAAGACTCCAACTTTGCTTTAATTGTTTCTTTTTCTTTCCTTTTTTTTTTTTCTTAAATAGAAAAAGATATTTACCATTTCCCTCCCTCTCATTCTCTGTATTATCTGGACCCCACATGAATAAAAAAAATCTAAAATCTTCAGCGGCAACTAATAAAATCTACTTAAGAAAATATTCACAGTGGTTAGACGCCAAGTTAACATAGTTTCACTAGAACTTTATTTTCTGTTTGAATAACAGCACATAATTTTCCTCCCATCCATTTGGGCAGCTATTTCATAAGATTAAAATTTCTCAGCTGTGATCTGTCATTTACTTTCGCTGACATCTAATGCTATTGCACTTCTTTTTTCTGCAATAGAACTACTGGCCAAGAGTATAGTTCTGATTGCAAGAGACTATTTATATGATGTCCAGTGAAAATCTGTCAATAGGCTGCCCTAAGTGTTTTCTGAAAAGGTGCTTGAACTTTCCCATCATTTTTTTCAGAATCAGTTTTGACCCTGCTCATTGCAGAACAACAGAATGACAACTGAGAAGGAAATATCTAAATCTAATCTTTCTGGTGTTCTTAATCTGGGTTGACATAGACAGGAAGTGGAATAAACCCATAGCAAGACCTTTGGAAAGCACACAGTAGAAACAGTTATAAAGAGAAACAATATACGCTTTTATTAAAAACTGTATTGTTACCCATGACATTTTAGGCAAAGATTAAAAATTATTTCACTTATTTTATAAACACTAAAAAATGTTACCTTCTTGATGAGTCTGCAGACAGAAATACATCATATAATAGCAAAAATAGTATGCAAAGTATAACTTAACTAAGGATAGTTGCATCTTTTCTCATTACAGAAGGAATCAGAAATTTCAGACATTTTTACAGTTGTCATTATTTATCTACTTTGAGTTTGTTTACATTATGCTTAATGATTGAAGATATCTGCAATCCAACCTTTTCTAACTAATCTGCATGAAATGTGTGATTCCAATGGTGGGGTTTGGTTTTCTTTTTGTTTGTTTGGTTGGTTGGGTTTTTTTTTTTATGTCTTATTAAATAATTTCTTATGCCCTTTGAAAGGGATGACTTGTACTTTTTAATTAAAGGTTTTTTTCAACAGTATTCATACAAGAAATACTAGAATCCATTTTCTTCATAATTAAAATAGTTACAGTTTGTCCTCAGGAAAATCTGTGTACACTAAATGCAAGGAGATACGAAGCATAACAGCAGTAATTTTATTTTGAATGATGCACATAAGAAAATTTGGAAAATATCAGCCTTCTAATGTTTTTATTAAAAGTTGTATACAGCAAAGACTTGAAACATCACTGAAATTATAGAAAAACACAAAATATTACTTGCTTAAAAGAGAAATTTATGCAAAATAACAGAAGAATATCAGTCTGCCAAAAAACTAAAAGCACTTGCCCCAGTTGCTTTTAAAATATTTTTTAAGTACCTACTGCATTTGAAAATGTCACAATAATGTTCAAGAGAGAATATTCTCTTAATGGAAGTAAAAGTGATTAAGTTCCTTCACTACACATCTACTGAAATTAGGGATAGCTATATTGAGTAACTCTTGTGAAACTGTATTATTGATGTCACTGCAGCAGTGAGAAAAGATCAGTTGGACAAAGTGGTCCTAATCACCTTTTAAGCAACTAAGTCCATATTGAGATAGAAGTAATGCTTGCAATCCCCCATTCAATTGTCAAATAACCTTATGAGTTTCCTTCCTAGGAGTCTAGATTTCTAATTATTACTATACTTAAATTATCTAAGTCTTGATAAGCCTAAGCAATTTAGGACCAGATTTATAAAGCATTTTGGAAAAGACTTTTTCAATAGAGATATATTTGGTTTGCTGAGTAGTTCCAGGAAGCTTAGCTTTTAAGAGATGTATGACAGGCATTCTCTGATTGACTCAAAAATCCCAGGCAGAAAGAGTTTTTTTTTTTTAAGCCAGTAGTCAAGCACATAGAACACTGAACCAGATACAAGAAAGACTGATTCTCAAGACTGGCATTTTCTATTGAATATATCTCCCATCTCTCAGAGCTGTGAGCAGACCCCTGATTATTATCTGTCCTGAAGCATAATTCTCTCCATACTGCTACTAAAAGACTTTTTTTTTTCCCTTTTATTCAGTATTCAATGAATAACAGAGGCAGAGGGAGAAAGAAAGAGTTGGTAGTCTGGGAGCTAGATCAGTCAGTGGAGCCCTCATTTCCAACTCCTGCCTCACCTCCAAAGAATCTGACTTAAACTGTTGAGAAGCAACCTCAGTTAATGTTGGTAATTGATCCAGGGTGCAACGAGTTATAGTTCTGACAAGCAAAGTTGATCTAATTTCCTCTCAGCTTTGCAATTTCCTCCCTTTTCCTATCCCATTTTCTCCTGGTCATCACAATGACAAGGCAATTCCATGGGATGTTAAAGTCTGGAAATGCAATTGACTCAAATGGCTTCAATGTGAAATTAATGTAGTGTTTTGGTGCCATGGGATCTGGAAGGAAGTTGTCTTCTTCTATGTGGTCCTCTTCCCTAGGTGTTTAAGACCAGTTATTTTCAAAATTTTTCTTTTTCTTTCAATGAGAGTGCAGGAATTAACTCAATTTTTATCACACTTTTTTATGTTTACTATAATATTTTCATACGAAAAGATAGTGAAACTGAAGGACCTTCACCACAGAAGCATTTAGCAATATATATTCGCATGTGGTAACAACTGCTGTATATTCAGCTGACAATTTCGAGCAATTCATGGGGTGATGATTTGAATCTGCCTTCCATGCACACTGAATTCATTGTTCTCAGGAAGAAATTATACCCTAAGAGAGTTTGTTTTAGAGGGAATTGCATGTGGCACACAGTAATACTGCCAATCCTTTGAGAATGTCCCTATTGCTTCAGTATGTTTTATATGAGATTACTGGGGGATACATTCTTATTTGTCCCCGCAGTAAAGTTCATGCAGCACAGGGATGATTTTGCTTATGACCACATAGCAGAGGGGACCATGATGACCAGTGAGATAGACTAGTTAGAATCCATTCCTCAGATCGTGGTTGGTTCCTCAAACAACTATTAAAGAATGCCTCATCCAAAGTTCACTCCAGTGGCTCCTTTTCTTTTAAAGATCTCTTACCCAATGAACAACTTTCCTTGTTGATTGATCAAGTCAGACCCTAATATTTGTACCAGTTACCACTGCCATTATCCATAGTTTAACTCCTTAAGATTTTTATCTGTGTTGTCTTTCACATGTCCTCAGATAGTTTTACAGGCATGAGAAAATCCCTGTTTGAGAATACTTCATCCTCTGGAGGAAGAAAGAAGCACACATAGCAAGACATGACTTATTTATACGTTGCAAAAGAGAGAATTCCGGTCTTAAATCGGCTTTATACCTAACACTGGCCACTTACTTTACCTTATCTTTACTGTCCTTGATTTAAACTCTCTTAAGAATGCAGAGGAATTGTCATTCTTATGTTAATCATAAAAGATAAAAATAAACTAAAGAAAACAAAACAAAATGCCCCAAAACATCGAAACAACCAAAAGAAGAAAAAAAAACTAACCTCCAACCCCCCCAAAAAAAAACTGTAAATTGATCACTAATACAAAGCATGACTGCATAATACCATTGTGAAACTGATTTATGTATTGGTGAAACAGATAATAAAATAAAATTCAAATTACTTACAGTTAATCTCATTTCTGTGATAATTTTTGGAAAATGCTTCCTATATCATAGCTCTATAATCCTCACCAAACAGCAGATATTAACCTGCCATTTCATTTACTCCTCAGATATGCTAAATAGGAACTCAAAATTAAAATTATAATCTTAATAGTTTATGGGAGCCAGTCAACTCCATATAGCCAAAGTACCAAGGCAGTCAGAGCGACTAGTTAGTAAATTAATTAGGGACATGTCTTAGTGGTGCATTTTGAAGTGTTAGGTTAATGGTTGTGCTCGATCGTCAAAGGTTCTTTTGGACCTAAATGATTACATGATTCTGATTCAAGACTTCAGGAGGAGAGAATGAGAGATATCTCTAGATAGACAAGACAATGTCATTCAATTGACCAGTCAATCTCTCTCTTACATGTTGGACATAAATGTCAGTCACCATGTTTAATTGCAGTGAATGCTTCCTTCATGAGGAAATTAACTGAAATTACTCACTATTTTGAGACTAAAAATAAATAATCTGAAAAATTACTGGAATTAATTCAGTTCTCTTCATCTTGCCATTGCAACCTCACAGCAGAAAGAGGAAGAAGTAGAAAGATCTACTTTATTTTGCCTCTTCCTTCCATAGTTCTACGTGATTTTTCCCTGTGGGTGACACTTTGTCAATTGGAGCTTGACAGAGTAGTAACATCTCTGCCTTTGCAGCCTTTTCTCCAAAGATAACACAAACATTAATGAACAGGTCTCAAGGTAGTCCTCTGATGTCTGTACACTCCTCTTTACAGAAGAAGTACTTTCAAAGGTAATTTTTTCCTATGCTACCTGACAAAGATTTCAAGCTGGATCTGCTGACTGAAGCTGGAACACAGTTGGAAACTGGGTTTACATGATGTGGGCTGCACTGAGCATAACAGCTGCCTTTTCAGTTCAGTTGATCTATGACTTTAAGCAAATCACCTTCAAATCTGAACCTCCCTAGAGAAATCAAGTTATATCATTCAGTTGAAGGAGCTTAGGTTAAACATAAGTAGTACTATTATTATAATATTGCAGGCTGACCTGTAAAGGTGAAGTGAGAAAGTATGCAGAATTTCTTGAATTTTCTTTTTCTCTGGAACCCAGATGGCAGTCTAAAAACACTTGACTTCTGAACTACTGACTTAAGGTATTATTAGCAGCCCGTTGGCCTCTCATTAAACTGCAGTCTGAGGACTTCACATTGTTAAAAGCAAGTAATAAATAAGTGCTCAGCTCGAAGCTGGAGCAGCTATGAAATAAATATGAAGAAAAAGAAGAGGGGTGGAGGAAAGGAAGTGAAAATTGCTGTTCCAGAGAAGCAAGAGGCCTATTCCACAAGGCAAGACAAGACAGGAGCTAAGGATGACCACAGCATAGGTGGTGCTACAGACAATGCGCCTAGTGTGTCGGTCCAGAGTTCATCCAGGAAAACCTGTCAGTAACCTATCCCAGCAGAAGTAGGACTGGACAGGGGTGGACCTATGACACTGCCCATGCTGGAGCTGAGAAGGAGATCAAGATCTAGGCAGAAGGTGCATGAGTAAGGATCCTGGGGGGGATAGTCAGGGCAATCAAGTTGTTTGGTTCTCCTCAGGCCATTGAAAAGTGCAAACGGAATTTCTGTATGTGACTTAAAAAGGATGTCTGCTGTGCAGAAGTTTTGGCTGAAGAGTACCAGAACTGCCCACACCAGGAGATGGAAGTGCTATGCAAAGGCCTTGCTGTATCACAGCACAGGTAGCTCTCTCCAGCTACATTACTCTCACTGCCTACCTGAAAGGAAAAACCTGCATTAGCTGGGAGGTTCTAACACCAATGAGGTCTGTCTATAAAAGAATGACTGCATAACTAAGAATTCCTATCTTCTGTGTTTGGCTTTCTCTGACACCCCTACTAGAAATAGTCAGTGCCTCAATTTTCCTATACATGAATAAAGGCAAGACAAGACAGGAGCTAAGGATGACCACAGCATAGGTGGTGCTACAGACAATTGAATGAATAAAGAATTCATAAAAATGAATAAAGATTATTTTAGATTTTCATAATGGATTGTATTTTATTGTCTCTTTAAACTTCGTAGAAGGTTTTGAAAAAATTCTGCTGCTTCTATTGTAAACTAGAAATTGATGGCTATTTTGGGACCTCCTACAAAAATGTGTCCAGTCACCTGAATTTAGATAACTTGTGAACATTTCAGAAGTCAGGGTAATTGTGGTTAATAATTTTGAATTATGAAGGACCATCTATATTAATTACAAATTATCCAAGCTCCTTTATTCTGAATTCTTAGATTGGTATTTTTCTAACAAGAATAGGCTTTCTCTTGAGCTTCAGACCCTATTTTTGACAGGGAATACAGGAAAGAGACACTATTCTGATGATTCTTTCCTTAAACTTAAATTGATTTTTCTTTTTGGTCCTGGCCTCAGCCTTTTACCCCTTCTTAAGTTAGTAGTGCATGACTTTGAAGACCCAATTTATGTTAATACTTGAAACATCTTCAGCCATGACTGGCAGAATTGGTCTCAATAATCCAGACTGTTTATAAGCCTGTTGGCAAAAAGATTTATATGTTCCCAGGCTTCCTCATTAAAACATGGATGGCAGGTTTTAATCAGGAAAATATATATATCATGTAATTACAATTCCCTCAAGAGCTCGAGTTATGCTTTTGCATTTGTACAGTCCCACTACTAACATTACAATGGATAAGGGCCTGCCTGTCACTATTTCCATTGTAAAAACCTGCACTATTTCCAGCAGGGGCAATAATTTAGTTGTAAAAATTCACATGGTGTTGAAACATGAATCATTACTAGAAGCAGATCCTGATTCAGATAATGAGTTTAACTGAACACACATTAAAGAAAGGTTGGGCAAACTGTTTAGAGAAAGAAGAAAAAAGCACTAATCCAAAACATAGTGTATTATCTGCATCTGTTAAATGTCACACACTTAGTCTTTTCCCAGTATTTGCAATGACTTCTTCTTTCTCTTGACATCAAATTTGATCCTAGTCTCCTTGTAGAAAGGGAGCTGGGATGCTGAAATCTGTGGAGACGGGAAAGAATCTATGTATTTGCATTTGTAGAACACCTCTCATCAAGGCCTTAAGTGCTGGTGACTTGATAGTNAGTTAGGATAGGAGATGTATTAGATAGATAATTATTACTATTTGATTACCTCTGTTTGTTCAATTGTTCCAGTTGGTTCTGGGAACCCCGATTACAGCCCCCTGATTGGTCCTTGTACCCCTGAAACCCCTTAGGCTGGCCGGTGGCACAGTGCAGCACCACCATACAAGGCTAGCCACCCCTAATTTTCCCTTATAAGTTATGAACCCTCCTCCCTTTTCCTTTCTTGTCATGATCCACCCCTAACTCCACCCAAGTTCTAGACTCCTCTGACCAAACCCTATAAGAGTCCCATGCACCCCTAATAAACCATTCACACCTGTTCACAGCCTCCCCTGTGTGGACTGTTCCTTCTTTCCCTCCTCAGACTGCGACCTAAAAGTATATTTGAAAGGACCATGAAAACATCGCTGGGACAATGCAAGTGGATATATTTCAGCATATTAGTAAAAAGATAAAGTAGTTGGGCAAGGCTACTGTTAGCAAGAAACATATATATATTGCACAATTTCATATGCCTTTTACCTTTACTATTTAAATAATCAGGATTGACATTTTAACTAACAGTAAAAGAAATATTCTCTAGAGAACCTTCTCTAATCATGAGAGATATTTGAGATAATGAGAGAATATTTGCCCATATCACTGAAAGCTGATCAACTAATCATTCTCTAAAGCTTTGGCTAATCCCTTTAAATATTACTCAATAGATGACATTTCTGCTGCTTTTCTAGGGAGACTTCTTGAAACTCCTTAAGCTTCACCCTTATGAAATAGTGACTAACAGTGAGCCTACAATTTATTTGGCAGTTATGTATTCAGCTATTCTGGCATGTGTTTTCCCTTATCTCTGCTCAGGTCAGTACATACCATTCCCATATCTCACTACTGTCCATTTTTCTAACTCCTAGAAGTGTTTACTATAGCCCTACATAAGACTTGCAGTTCATGGAAGCATGTGTCTTTGTTGAACAACCCACAAATGGATGGTAAAGCAGCAGCATATAGAATCATATCAAAGAGTTAGGAAGGATGTAGTAGAAATAGGGAGTTCCATGGATAACACTCTACAGCTGTAATCACATCTATCCAATTACCTTTAGTGAATCAAAGTGTTATAGCTGCATTTATTTATGTTGTTCTTTTAACTGTTCTTATAGTCAGTGATAACTCCTACCTCACTGCCTCCCAAGCACAGCAGTCCCAACAGTTAAGGACTTGATTCCTTTACGGATTTTGCTAAGGGTATAAAAAAACTAATGCTAAGAAAATTAGTAACTCCCTTTCTCTAGGCAACTGTATGTTCTGGGTCACTGGAAACTATCAATAATTTAGAACAGGCGGGAAATTATGATAGATGTTCCCTGCTTGAGGCAGTGTAAACCATTTAACTCATTTGGTTTATGCTCATCCATAAAGGTAAGTGTAGCTTTGAGAGAAGGAAATGTTTTTAATTCAACTGCATTTCTTCTACTTAGCAATCAGTTTATGATACATATGCTTTCTTTGTCTGAATTTGTTTACACTGTAGTCTCAGCTTTCAAATATTCAACATCACAAATTGATTTCACACTCTTATGTCACTCAGAAAGTGCAAAAAGATGTACAGCTCAAATGAAATCACACTAAATATTCTGACTTTTTCTGGTTATAAGTCTCAGTTTCATAATGTTACTTCAATATAGCTCGTGGTGTACTAATATGATATATTCCAACTATTAAGTTTTAATATGCGTAGCAGGGTTTTTATGAGTGAGCATTGCTGCACAAAATATGAGGCATTTTAATACACCTGCTTTGGCATTTCAAAAAATATTCCCTGAAAAAGAGTGAAGTACACTCTTGATAAGCTACTAAAAAAACCCTGTAATTACCTATCCTGACCCCCTCTACTAAATAAGAGATTTCACAGAGTACTGGACCTGCCTGTGAAATACTAGAGATTGTCCTTTCACTGGGGTATTTCAGGGGAAAAGAAAATGCTTAGCAGGCTTACATCTGTGGATAAGAAAACCTACACTAGTCTAAATATACCCTCCTTGATTTCTGCTCCAAAAACATTAAACAACTCTTTTACAAATTACAGTCTAAACACTGAATTCTTTAGCTGCTTTAGACAGTGATTTAAAGTTTGGCATTCCAGCCATTCATATAGTCTGTATGGAATTTTAATTAGAAAAATAGATTGTTACTAAGAATGAGTGAAGGTAGGTAAACTAGAGGAAACTCCCCTCTTGATTCCTATTCCAACTCCCCATACTTTACATTTCTGGAATCATCTGACTCTAATAGTCCTAACCCACATGAAAGAATATAAATTTTGTTTCTGTATATTACAAGCAATGCCATATGAATTTTATAGCTTCAGTTTGTATATTGAAAATCTGGATTTTTATCCTTTGAATCTATAGCAACTCAGAGATTATTAAATCTAGGCTAGGAAGCACAATAGTGAAATTTGTAAACTATAAACATTATTGATAGCTTCTACACTGTGTCAGTATTCAGACTAAACCATCAAGTTTTCCCTCGCAATGAGCTGAGTCAATTAAAAAGAAGCTCAGATTAATGATTCACAGTTTTGAAAGTCAGAAGGCAGTAGCATTTGAAGACAGTGTTTAGTCTGTCCTCCTGCATAAAGCATGCTCTGAGATTATCCTGCATTTCTTTTCTCCTTGTTACAAATTCTGTGTCTTTTGCAGAAATATTCCAACTGTATTTAAATGTTTAGTAAGCATCTATCACAATTAATTAAAAAATATTTGGAGATTATTAGCTCCAGTAGAATATTCTGTATCTTCATCTAATATATATTTGATGTATAATATTATTTCAGAATATAAAGAGATTCAAATCCCAGCTTTTCTGGTCTGCAATGCTCTTGCCACTCCAGCTGACGTACAGTTACCAAATTTCAGTTCCAGGTGTTTCTATTTATACAGACATAGAAGTTTGTTCTGAAGGATGAAAGTCATCCACTAACATTTTATTATACAATCATTTTTTGCTATTTACTTGTTCTCTCCAATAATTGAATTGATTAAACTTCATGTTATACTCAAAGACATATCACAATTATATGAACACATTTATTAACAAAGGAAACAAAAGAATTTATATGCCAGAGCATTCAGGGAGGAGAAAGCAAAATAGGCATAAGCAATCTTCCACTTGCCGATAGGTTTGCACTTAAGCTGTATTGTAAATCTGAGTCTGACATGGGTCCTGACAAAGATGAACTTATCCATAGCTTGAAAATCTTTAAATATTTTGAGTCATATAGCAGAAGACATCACAGGACAGAGGACACAGGAAACTGAACCATGTTCTAAATAAAGAATGTATTTTCAGTCCTTATTTAAATTTGTGTGGAGGCACCTGGAGGATTCTTGATATTTTTGTGTCATATACTCTAAGCTCTCTGTCATGTTCTGAATTTGTTCTTCAATGTCACTTTCCTCTTACACCTTCCCAGCAGGAATACCACTGTGACATGCTTGCCTTGCTAAAGGGGAGTCATAGAGTCTGCAAATGGGAGACGCAGGAAAACACTGACAGGCTCAGAGAACTTACTGTGTCTACCTCCTTTTCCCCACTTTCTCCTCCTTTCTGCTCTTAACAATAGAGAAGTCAAGTACTCATATAATTTCACAAATGTGATATTTCTTGGGGGCTGTATGGAAATTACAAGTTCAAGAAATAGCTGCTTCATTGGCTCCACTCTTCTATTTCAGGCTCCTTTTTCCTTCTTTCACAGAATTTTCTACATGCTTCTTTGCTTCATCCTTTAATAATAGGTAAATGAGATGCAAATTATTTTATACAATCATTGCTTTTCCATCTGTGTTTCCAGTTTAAGGAGGTAGGAATGACAAGGGAAGACAATTAAGACTAACAGGTTATGACTGCGTTACTAAATTAAGGAAGACCAGTAACAGTTCTTGGCCCTGAGATAAACTGGCCCTGCTAGATTTTCATCTGGACTTCTTGTGACTAGCCCTCTTGGGAAGATTTGTCTTAGAGAAAACTAACCAAAGAGGCATGTAACAACCTGTTGTGGTTCACTAGGCTCTAGAGGGTCTCCCTACCCACAACATAAACAAGACTGATATAATCACGACTTTTTCTGATGAAAAAGCTCACCCACCCCCTTGGCTTGACTTGCACTAAGTAATCTGTGTTAAAGAATTCAAGAATTCAAGAAAGGTCTCTACAGGAAAAGCACAATGTAGTTTGCCACAGGTTTCAATGGAGCCAGAGGCAACTAACCTGGAGAAGATGACCTCATTGCAGTATTAATGCAAGGAGTTTATTACACTTTGTTCTGCACTCCTGGAAATGCACAGCAAAAATCACAAAGACACAGATTTACATGACATTCTTAAAGTCACTGTTTCATAATTTCTGGGCAATTCTGAAGGGTATGCAAACAGAAAATGAAAGACATTTAGATACAGAAATATAGATAGACTATTGTCTGCCTAGCTGTTCTTGAAATGCCTGTTTTTCTGAGCCCCTTAACACTGAAATTAGTTTTATAAGTCTGTCTTCCTGTCACATTTGATAAATGGAAAACCATTAAACTTCTCCCTTTTTTGAAAGTGTCATTATTTGATTCAGTCTTATGAACACCCTGTAACATGATAAAACACCCATCCTGTCTCAGCTGTGTCTCCAGCAGGAGCTGATCATAGCTTAGGGAGGAGAAAATTTTGATGCATGCCAGAGGCTTGTAATCACTGGGTCTTTCACAGGTATAACACATGGATGCTTCTGGCATTTTTTTACAGTACTGTGGCACTACAGGGGGTGTTCCTCTTGATGTTTCCTTAAATTCCCCCCCTTTTTTTTTTTTTTAAGGGTACCCTGAAATCATACATATTTCAAGTTCTTAGAAACCTTTTTAGAAAGGGTTTAGTTTGCTGTTATGAATATGATCATCCTATGTTTGTTCTATCCTTACTTGATAAAGTTCTAAAGCAAACCACAGAAATTACATGAAACTGAGTTTTGAGGTACTGCTTATCTGTTTGCTTTAAACAGTACCTTTCACAGAAAGATCTTGTTGAGAGTTGGTTAGAGCTGAAATCGCGTAGTTTTATTAGGTGAGTTGGTTCAGTTTGCCTGTTGCATAGTTGTTATCTTGAATAGCCCTGTGTTGAAAAACACAAACTGAAGTGCAATAGGTAAGATGGGATTCCCTTTAGAGTCCATGAACTGTCACTTCTGAGCAGCCTGATTTCAGGCAGCTTCACTTGTGTCTGCAAATCACTTGAGGAAGGGAATGTACAGAAAAGTTAAACCATGTCATAAACCTTTACTGTTTCACTTCTGAGAGCTTTATGCTTAAGAATGTAGAAGATATGTGCAAAATCTACTGAGGCTGTCAGTCTCAGAGTAAATATAAGTATATGCATATGGCATGGGGGAGGAATTTTAAGTATTATTTTATTTGTACAGTATAACTAAAATGCCTAAATAGGTCCATGGTTAAAATTAAAATAAAAAATAAAAATTTAAAAAAAATGGAAAAAAGTAACAGTGGTCATATATATGTCTCTGTACGTAGGATTTAAACAAATTGTCATCCCTTGCTGGAACTGATGAATTCTTCTCATAAATTTTAAGTCTGACATCAATTATACAGTCTTTATTCTTATGTGAAAAATATGGTTATGTAAAACTCTGCCTACCTACATCTGGCCCAGCTACAAGTATGTTTATAAAAATGAAGATATGATACCCAGCATGGATAGTCTGAGTAAAGAAAATGACCTACAATCTGTATTTAACTCTGTGTATTCCATTAGTGATTTTCTATTGTGTCAGACATGCTTGTAGTTTTCTCTGAGCAATCGAGACAAGATGCATAAATGCCAGTACAGTCCTACTGAACTTCCAGTGAAACCCTGCACAAAATTGTTGGTTTTTTTCAATAAAAACAGTTGTGTAAATAATTTATAGGGACTGTGTAAAAACACTTAGGTGTTATACACTGTTGATTTCACCCTGTAAAAAAGACATGCTGGAACAAAGCTAAGTCTTCAGAGGTTATGTATTTATTTAAAATAATTCTGTCACTCACTGCAATTCTCACTGCTTGACACACACCAATTCACAGAAAAGATATTCTGACTGAGCTGAGTTGTTTTTAATGTGATAATGTCTTTGCAAAACAAGATACAATTTTTCTCCCTGATTTTTTTTAAATCCTCTGCTATATTAAACAGAATCACAAAATCAGACAATATTTTGAATTGGGAGGGACCCACAAGGATCATCAAGTTCAACTCTTAAGTTATTGGCCCGTATAGGGATCAAACTCACAACCGTGATGTTCTATAATTTACATGATTTTTTAAAATTCTACAACCTCATCAGATATTTAAGCTATCAAATCAATAAAGATAGCCCAATAAGTCAACCATGTGATAAGAAAACCATGTGAACCCAACAATTAAGTTTGTGATATAATACTCAGTGGAATTAATGGAAAAATTTCTGTTACAGTCACATAATATTGAATGTCAGCAATCATTTATCACAGATGGAAGTTTTGTCTTTTTATTACACTTAAAAATGTTACCTTTAAAACAAATAAAAAAGTTAAAGATTGGTGTGAGCATATATATAAATGTGTAGCTTTTTTTTTCAGATGTACTTTGGTTTTTACACTAAGTTCAACGTGCTTGAAAGAACAGGAGAAAAAAAACTAAGCAGCAAACCATAAGCTATTATCTCTACTGTAAATAATGATAGCACATTTCATGCCTTTATATCTAATTGTTTTGTAGCTAATATTCCTCTTTTAGTACTGAGGTTTTAAGTATATCAGGTGTGTAAGAGGTGTGTAACACTTGTGTGTGTGTTGTCTCTCATAGTTTTTATCTATATCAAATTAAGTCATCCAATTTGATCCTTTTTGCAGGACCAGAAAGTTCTCTATTTCTGTTCTTGGGAACGAATGAGAAAAGGAGTACCATATTTCCCTGCCATTAAATGAAGAATATGTGATTAATTTAAATAAAAATATTGTTGTTTCTGAATTATACTCCACTCCTATAGTCTCACNGATCATCAAGTTCAACTCTTAAGTTATTGGCCCGTATAGGGATCAAACTCACAACCGTGATGTTCTATAATTTACATGATTTTTTAAAATTCTACAACCTCATCAGATATTTAAGCTATCAAATCAATAAAGATAGCCCAATAAGTCAACCATGTGATAAGAAAACCATGTGAACCCAACAATTAAGTTTGTGATATAATACTCAGTGGAATTAATGGAAAAATTTCTGTTACAGTCNTAAGCTATTATCTCTACTGTAAATAATGATAGCACATTTCATGCCTTTATATCTAATTGTTTTGTAGCTAATATTCCTCTTTTAGTACTGAGGTTTTAAGTATATCAGGTGTGTAAGAGGTGTGTAACACTTGTGTGTGTGTTGTCTCTCATAGTTTTTATCTATATCAAATTAAGTCATCCAATTTGATCCTTTTTGCAGGACCAGAAAGTTCTCTATTTCTGTTCTTGGGAACGAATGAGAAAAGGAGTACCATATTTCCCTGCCATTAAATGAAGAATATGTGATTAATTTAAATAAAAATATTGTTGTTTCTGAATTATACTCCACTCCTATAGTCTCACATGGAAGCTGTGGAATGTATCTGATGCTGTCTTGAACCAGTAGTTCTTATCTTTGTCGAGATAACCAGCATAGAAGTGAAATGTCCTGGAAGGTATTATAAGGGATTGTTCGATGTAAGGCCAAAAAACAGAAGAGCAAGAACTACTTTAAGAACCAAAATATCTGCAAAATATAATGCAGCACTTCTAGCCTGTGACAGAAACTAGTCATTTTATATCACATAATCTTTGAAGCTTTATCTTTATTCCCAAATAACATAGATGTGTATTATTTTTCAAAGTATAGTTTCTTCTATAGTGTTTAAGCATTGCAGAAAGGATTTTTTGGTCATAATTCTTGCAGTTATTACACAGGGCCCCTGGCAAATTTTTAAAAATACTACTTTTTTCTTCATACTTCTGAATGAAAATATAAAACAAAAAATCCTGAGACAAAAAAACATATCAGATTTTAAGTAGCTCTGTGAAATACCATGCTGAAATGCTACATAATATTTCCTTTTCTTGCACAGAGCATTTTTTGAGGGCATTCTGCTTTGTTACTCATAGGTCTCTTATGAACTCTTCAACTCTGCATGCTCAGCTTCCGTTCTGAAAGATGCTCATGGCTACTGTAATATAGTCTATATATAACTGATTGCTGTGCCACTGTGTTCATAAACAGTCAGCTGCTTACAGCAGTGTTATTGCAGAGTTCCTCATCACTCATGAGTTACAATTTGTGTGCATCCTACCTTGCTTTTGGGGATACTTACAATCATGCTGCTTAGAAGTTCACTTTACTCCATAGTTGATGTATCTCATAATCAGTGGGTCATAAAAGTTTCCATAACCATAAACAAAGAGTAAACTGCTGGCTCTTTGCAGATGCTTGATTAAAATAGAAATATTGACATCTATATATGGCAATTTATATATATAATTTGAAGGTGTAAATTGATTTTGCAAACTGATGAGAGAAAACCAAGAAACAAGCACTTTGAAACATGTTCACTGAGATGTGTACATTTATAATAATTAGTGATTCTTATCCAATTCCTACACAGTCAGATGTAAAATTAAAACAATTTTGGACATATTTTTTACAGATATAAATTGACAGCATTGTCATATTTATCATTTTATCACTATCATGTACCTGAGTGCATTTAATTTTGCATCTCTGCATCAGAAGTGCTGACATGATAAATAACATACCTAAAAAGTGGCCTTCATAGGCATTTCTTCCTTCAGAAAAAGCCTGGTATAAATCTAACTGCCTGTTGTTACTTAAACTCTTTATTCACCTTATATCTTTAACCCTTACAGTAACATCTACCAATATTCAGTGGCACATTAGTAATGCATGAGAGCACTGAAGATTTGTCTCAATAGATGCCTATATCAGGAGGTGGATTTGACTACGAACATTCTACTTTACAAGAAATAGGTAGATTACAGACCTGGTACAAACTTTTCATTCAAGTGCTAGTACAAATAGTATTTTTTAATTAAGTTCAAATAGTGGTAATTATGAGCATTAATGTTCATGGAAGAAAAAATTGTTTTCCCAGTTGATTTAATTACATAGAATCTTCATTCTCTATGATTGCACTTAAAAATAAAACAATTTCATTCACTTGTAAGGAATTAAGGAGGACAGATCTTTTAATGGATGATCCTGGTATATTTTGGTGCCTTAGTAGAAACATTATTCTTTTATTGATGCTCACTAAGTTATACTCAATACTTACTGGAAACAGGTCTTGATCCAAATAAGATCAAGGAACATAACTGCTGGTAATGCAGAATTTTAGACTAGCAAACAAATTTACCTAGAAAGAAACATGCTTGGATGATTTTCTTGGCTAAAGCCAAGAGAACACAGATGGTTCAGTGAAGAATGAGTGCTGAAAATGAGTTTGAGTTATCAGAAAATATACAAGAAAAAATAAAGTAGGACATTTTCAGAAATCTCAAGCTCATTTTCAGGATCTCTTCTTCAATGAATTGTCTTTTGTATGTATAAGTTATATTGATAAATTACTTTTCTTTTGTAAGCCTCTAAACCTTCCATGACCTTAATGTAGGATATGACACAGCATGAAGAATGTGTATGCCAGAAAAGAACAGTGAATAATTTAGTTTTTTTAGAAGATTTTCATGATTTAAAATTAACAAAGTTACACTATCATTGTGTAGATATTGAAGTTCTGCACATTTATCAGATAAATATCAGAGAGAGAAACTAATAAAATAGAGTTTGCTAATCCAAATTCTGGTAATTTAAGGAGATGTGTCTTCTCTTGCTTGCACATAAATTTAATTTATTACTAATTTTTTTTAAAGTATTTAAACATACAAAAAGATGCTGTGGTTATAGCTGACAATAGTGATATACTAAATATTTTTTAAAAATACTCATATTTTTATTCAGATTTTTCAAAGCAGAGTAGAAAAATAACACTGACATTTTTTGACCCAAACACCTAGTACAACTTCCCTCTTTGGAATACTCTCTTGAAAATTGTCCTTATTCCGCTCCATTAAATGAAGAATCTAATATTTAAATATTAAGCATAAGTTCTTGTGCTATTTTTTACCTTCTCCACATTTGTAGCGAAGGAAATTCCTTGGAAGTATTCTTCCTCTATGCCACTGTGTGCTCTTCAGTATTATTTGAAGTCTGAGCTCTGAGTTAATTCCTGGTGTAAGAACGTGGAATAATGAAATTAATTAAGCTTGGTGATTTGTTCTGGGTGTGTCCCAAAGATGGGTCATCTACCTCACAGGGTATGCCTCACATTATTAATTCTTTGTCTTGTCAGGATGGGAGTACTTTGGGAAGACTTCTTTAAACATAAGTGGAATATTTATTTCCAGTGAGATCAATAATTATTTCAAATATAGAAGCACACAAGAAAGACATGGACCTGTGGAAATGAACTGAGAAGAAAACCACTAAGATGGTTGAAGGACTGGAGCACCTCTTCTACAAAGGCAGATTGAGAGAATTGGGGTTATTCAGCCTGGAGAAGAGAAGGCTTTGAGGAGACCTCAGAGCTGCCTTCCAGTACCTAAAGGGGCCCACAAGAAGGCTGGAGAGTAATATTTTAGAAGGACATGGGGGATTGACTTTAAGTTAAAAGTGGGTATATGGGTATATTTGGATTGGATATTGAGAACAAATTCTTTACTGTTAGGGTGGTGAGGCCCTGGCACATGTTGCCCAGAGAAGTTGTGAATGCTCTATCACTGGAAGTGCTCAAGGCCAGGTTGGATGGGGCTCTGAGTAACCTGGTCTAGTGAAAGGTGTTCTGCCCATGGCAGGGGAGTTGGAACCAAATGATATTTAAGGTTCTTTCCATCCCAAACCATTCTCTGGTGCTATGATTAACAGTCTATTTTATCAATTAAATAAAATTCTTGATTTCAGATCTTGGAATCAGTTCAAGCTTGGTTTTATGTCCATGGGTGTGTATTTAAATATATTAAATTCATGGAAGAGAAAGACAGTGAGAAATACATACAAAATTATTCATTTTCCTGTTTGCTTTTTGTCCAGTTCTACAATCAAAAATTTCTATTCATTATTTGGTATTCTTTCCATCATTAACTTCAGATCCAGGAATAAACACTTATTTGTTAAGAAGAGAGCTAAAATAAAATTTCTTTTTCTTTTTTTCTTGTAGGGTCATTTTAAAAAAAACAAAATCAAATTTAAAACCATGGGAAAATAACATTCTCACTAAATATAAAGGTTACAGCTAAAACACTTTTCATTATGCAATAAATTCCTGTTCTGTGAACACTTCTTGAATGGTTGATATTCAGCTGCCAAGGCCAAGAATTTTCTTTTTCCAAAGAGCATTAAATTTATCTCAGCAGACTGTCCAAGCAATTCTATTTTGTTAAGAACTGATGAAAATCTATCATTTGGCAATGATGGATGGATATGGCACTTCCTTCAGTCTTATTTAAGTGCTGAGTCTAGGCAGCAATGGTAATTCTTTTAAAAGTGAGGCACAGCAGTAAGATGTCTCTTTCTATTAAAGTTAATGTTGAACCATCAACATGCAGAATGGCACATCCATCAAATAAGAAATCTTAACGCATTAGCAACCTGTCCGTCACTGCTTTTAACTGAAAAGAGGTCTTATCATCATCCTCATCATCAGGTTTTATATTTAACTAGTACCTTTTATTCTGTATCTGAGTTTGTATTCATGATCTACATGTGCTAGTAGAGGTGTAAGGAACAAGTTGCCTAGAGAAGTTGTGGATGATCCCTGTAAGTGTTCAAGGCCCGGTTGGATGGGGCTTTGAGCAACCTATCTAGAGGAAGGTGTCCCTGCTCATGGCAGGAGGGTTGAAAACAAAGGATCTTTAAGGTCCTTTTCAACACAAACCAGTCCATTATTCTATGATTCTCTTTGTACAGTGGTACAGTTAATTTTCAGATTCCACTTGGTAAGACAACCTAAGATCCTTTTTTCCTCTCTTTTTTTTTTTTTTTTCTTCCTAAATGTATAGAGTTGTCTAAGTGAAGCAGAGGAAGAAATATTAAGATAAGAAAAAAATGATATGAAAGGCTCAGATCTTTTCTTTTTCATATTGATTCTCTATCATGAGATAAGAGACTATGCCTTTCCACAATGCTCAGTTGTATTTTTAGGAAGAAATAAACTAATTTAATAAGTAATTAATGCAAAGAGGTAGTTAGGAACTGATCTCATACCAATTATGTTTTAAAAGACTGTATGGAAGAAAATTTGGAGAATATATGAAGTCTACTTGATGTACAGTTTGTTGATGACAGTGTCAATGGCACATATTGAAGATTTTATCACTACCATACATACTGCCTGCACTGTTAATATTGAGCATGCAATGACCTTCTAACTTCTAACAAACTAACTTCTTTTCATGTTCTTTCTTCCTTATAGTTGTCTCAAAGTTAAAGAAGATCTGTAAAGTTGGGACAACTGAGGAATGGTACAGAGGAGAATAGAATGCACTCAACAGTGCTATCACCCTTATACCTCAATTTCTACCTGATCTAGAGGGAAAAAATTATCATTTTGAACTGTCAGTCTTGCATGATTTATTAATGTTGTGGGGTTTTTTGACTACTTTTAAATACATGCAAGACATACATACCTTGTTATAATAATGCAATACTTACTAACATTGGATTATTTCAGTCTAGGAAGATTTTTTTTTATGTCTACCACATTATCTCATGAAAACATAAGATGTGTTTAGATTACACAGACTAATACTCAAATAGTGTCAGAGTAATTATACCACACTCATTTGACATTTGTTGGCATATGGAAAAGACATATTTACATTCAAGTGCTAAAAAAGGACTCTACTGTTGTTTTGTAATTTATTTCAACACTTTCCCCCCCACCCCAATCTAATTTTTTTTAAAAGTGTAAAACTGTAATTTTTCTTATCTCCTTAAAGCTCTACGACAACTAACTGGCTGATGTGACACGGTTACATACTATTTAGCAAAGTATTTGAAATGTGTCTGTATACTGCAAACTTAAGCATGTCTTTACCTGCAAATAGTTGTTTAAGTCCCATTACATTTGGATTTTGAAAGACAGGGTGGGTTTATATACTTTGACAGACAGGGTTGGACAGTTGAACAGGGTTGTAAAAGAAAGGCAGTCTTTAATTTTCTAGCTCTACTAAGATAAAATAGCACTTGATTATTTGTCACAGTTTAGTTAGCTAATTGATGTGATGCCAAAAGTGATGATAAGCATAGGGAAAGCCTATCTCAATCTGTTAATCATATTGCCTGGTCGCAATTCAATAAGGAAATTATTAAAACATTCTCAGACTTTCCTTGTATTCTGTTGTCTTATCCTAGTTTCCTTGTGCAAGATACACTAGGAACACTGTATTACTCTTCGTAGGCTGTTGCTAGGTCGGGAGTTAAAAGATCCCTGTATCAGCTGAAATCTTTTCAATTTCCATATGAATTTTCATCAGCATGTGAAATAAAAATGCAGATATGAAACTTATGGGATTTCAGAAACTCTTCATTTGACATTTGAATGGTAAATGTTCACTGGACCCTTTTTTCAAAACGTATTGCTATTATCCCAGAAGTTTGTACAATACAATATTTTCTTTTTGAATGATGTACACTACAGTCTTGCCCTCATTCCAATTCTGTATTTAAACTCTCTTAGAAAGCGTGTTGTAGATGACTTTGAGATTTAGGGAACAATTCATAAAGCCTGAAAGAGCAAAAACTCTTTCACCAGCCGTTCATCTTCAGATGCTGAAGTCTGAAGTTAAAGTTAAACCTTCTTAGGAGATCTTCAGCTGAGAGTTTGTTCACAGAGATTGATACTGTGCCTTCTGAATTCTGAGCAGAGGAGCT
>VXAU01000003.1:182241-202940 GCA_013399695.1 Formicarius rufipectus | reverse complement strand
TTTTTTTTTTTTTTTAGGAGGAACAGGTTGAAAGTAGAAATAAAATCCTTGGATGAAAAAAATCCTCCTACTAGGTTCCTCTACTGACCTCCATATTTTTCTGACCAGCAATATACTGGATTATGTCATGTTTTAACACCCAAGAGCAACCAAGTATCACACAGCTTTCTCACTGTCCCAGCAGTAGGACTGGGGAGAGAATCAGAAGGGCAAAAACTAGAAATCTCATACATTGAGATAAAGAGTTTAACAGTGAAAGCAAAAGCCACATACACAAACAAAGCAAAAAAAAAAAAAATAAATGGAATTCACAGCTTCCCATGGGCAGGCAGGTGTTCAGTTATGTTCAGGAGAGCAGGACCCCACCACATGTAACAGTCATTTGAGGAGACAAATGGCATGACTTCAAAGGTGCCCCCTCTTCCCCTTATGGCATATATACATAATGAGCATGATGTCGTATGGTCTGGAATATCCCTTCGGTCAGTTGGGGTCTCCTGTCCTGGCTGCGTCCCCTCCTGCCGTCCCATGCACTCCCAGCCTCCTCACCAGTGTGGCAGCACAAAAAGCAGAAAAGGCCTTGACTCTGTGTAAGCCCTGCTCAGCAATAACAAAAACATCTCTGTATTATCATTCCTGTGTTCAGCAAAAATACAAAACATAGCCCTATACTAGCCCTTTTGAAGAAAATTAACTCTATCCTAGCCAAAGCCAGAACAGATTAGAGGAAACAAATAATTCTTATTAATTAAAATTGACACTACAAAAAGACTATTTGCTTTTTTTTAATGCCCAGGTTTTCTTTATTGCCTGCTAAAACTAGGCCAGAAAGGAATAAATACCATCAACAGACATATTTGTAAATAAATATAAACTAAACTATTTCACAAAAATATTAATGGGTCAGTTAACGCAACCAAACTATCACTTCCCACATCACACAGTCTCAAACTGAAGTCAGATAGGTAAGTATTAGAAATTAAATCTTTAGTCAAAGTACAAGTAATCTGCAGGGCATAGAAAGCAAAAGGGGGCAGAATATAAGTTAAGAGTCTAGTTTTAGCCACTGTGTGATGCATAAAACCTAGAGAAACTATGATGCACTAAAAACCTGGCTCCAATTTCATAGGCACCAATGCTAAATAAATCAAGTTCCACAGCATTTCATGTTTGCCTCTGTTCTTTTACATTAAATTTTTCTTGTTTTTGAACAAGAATCATGGATGACAGTAAAGACTTCTATGAACAGTGTATGAACAGTGCATTACCTATTGACAAGGAATAGAGAACAACTGCTATGAAATATAATTCGGTATTAAAGGGAAGAAAAGCTTACAGAAAAAATAGTAGAATAAATGAAAAAAATCAGTTCCGGAAGTTCAACTCTATAGAAAAAAAATAACAAAATTAAGAATTATATAATTACTTTTACAGGTTTTGAAAATAGGAAGAACTTTATTTTAAAAGCTAATGTAAATTTGTATCATATGCAATGGAACCTTTATTTTTCACACTTCGAATTTCACTTCTTTTCTATTCTCTTTCAGTCTCTTCTGAAAAGTTAGGGCAAATGAATAAGGAAGAAGGATAGTTATACATTCCCAAACCAATATAAGGAAAAGGGTGGGAGGTAGAAAAAGCTTTCCAGTGATCAAGAGTTATAGATCTTATTTATTTATTTTTGTTAGCAAATGATCTTGAGGAAAAACAATTTGTGCATTAAAAATGGTGACAGTTCTTGCTACACTCATACTTGCCCTGCAAAAATTGTATTGCATACCTGTGGTTTTGAAATAGTGAAGCTGTCTTATAGTCGAACTAATAGGACAATAGAGGGCAATTCCCTCAACCTCAATGAGAATTAAATTTTGAACACAGTTCATCTGGATTATTTAAAATTCTACCAGAGGAATATTGTTTTGACTGAGGCAGCAGGAACCATGTTCAACTTATCTCAACTGCCAAGTGTGCATTTTATGTCCAGAGAGAATTTTTCCTTACTGGAATCTATGGAAATGCATAAAATTTAGTATCTCCTAGAGAAAAGAAAAAATTACTGTAATGGATCCAATCAGGTCTCCTGTACTAGGAAGATTTACTTTGTAAAAATCAGGTGATTTCCTAAAATGTGTTTAACTTTCATCTCACCTAGTGCTTTAATCCATAAATTATGCAACTCCTTTATTTGTAAGAAATAAAAATCAGATCCATCTTAAAAATTTAGCACAGTACATACATGTATCATATTTTCTAGTAATACCTCAGAAATTGACAAGGCATTAAAAAAGTGCAGTATTCTTTTGTTGGCTGTAATTCTACAGAAAAAAAAATAAATCATCCAGGTTCACAAAAGGATTTGAACAAAAAAAATTTAAATAGCCAAGTAAATGAACGACAAGTTCTTACGCTAGACACTGAACAACAGTGATTTAAATATAAGTATTATTTATTTCTTTCAAACATTCTACTAACAACGTATCTGTATGCATTGTCATGAACCCAAGTATCTTTGCAAATCTGGTGTTGTGTCCTCACCCCTGCTTTTTAAAAATATTGGCTGCTAGAATTTCACACCAGAATGCAAACATTGTAAACTAAGAATCAAGCAGCAACACAGAGTCTACTTTATTCCCAGAACCATATCAAGACAATAAATACCTTCCTGGTGTGGGATGAGCAATTTGCAAAATGTTCATATTCAAATCATGTGTTAATTCTATTTAGACTTAGATTTAATTTATTTAGGAATCAAGTCTATCCCTACCTAGAGATTTTCAGTGAGAGTTACATTAATCTTTTAAGAAGAGATTAACAGCTGCAGACAGAAATACTCATCAAAGTTAATTTTAAAATACTGACTATTATATTAGTCAACCTTAGCAAATAGAATTACTGCCATTCATATCCACCAGAAATCTTTCTCAAAGGATTCCTCTTAAAAAGGTTATTGAAAACACAAAGTACAAAAGAAAAATATGGGGAGGAAAGAAGAGATTGCAATCATCATTTTAATTACTCTATATAATTATACATTGCTGTAATTGTTTATAAGTCTGGATTTTATAGGAAGCAGGGCCTTTCTTTTTAAATCCAACTCTAGTCTTGCGATAACCATCATTATTTACAATCTGAAACACATGGAACTTGCAATCAGTTTGATCACTTTAAATATATACAACTCACAGTCTCTGACAGAGAGAGAATTAAATTTCCACTTTACAGTGGTATATGGTCACAACACTTACTCCAGTGAATGAGTGATGTGGGTACTTGACAGTTCCAGCCTTATGAATTCAATCTTCATCTCCTCTCTCCCCATTTTCCCTATGAGTGTCTAACTTCAGACAAGCCACTGGAAAAGGTGGCAACAGTCTAACTTGGTAAGATCTAGACTAAGAGACAGACACTTTTCACATTTTGTGGGACACATCAGCAATGTAGATTCATATGATGAGAGTAGAAAATTAGACACACATCATTTCTTCACCTATCATTTTAGAAAGAAAAGTGACTAGAATTAGACATAAGGACCCATGGCTCAAGTATGGAAACTATGAGGTCTTCAATATAAAGAAATATATAAGAGAAACACAAGCAGAAAAGTTCTCTTCTAGTCCTTGTGTAGCTTCTGAAGTGGTTAGAGAGAATCTCAGGAGTATTATTTTATAGTTATCTGGGGACGCGATCCTACTGTTTGCCCCCAGCTGGCCTGACCCAAAACCCCAAAAGACTTGGTATAGTAATAATTTTCTTGTCAACAAGAATATAGTCTATGCAACTTATTTTATGTATCTTGATCCTCTGATAGTCTGCTCTCTTGACAACCCCGCATTGCATCCAGCCCTGGGGGCCTCAAAATAAGAAGAGATATATAAAATAATAGAATATAAAATAATAAGACCTCTGGAAACGAGTCCAGAGGGTGGCTACCAAGGGGATCAAATGACTGGAGCACCTCTCCTATGAAAACAGGTTGAGAGAGTCGGTGTTGTTTAACCTGGAGTAGAGAAGGCTTTGGGGAGACCTTGTAACAGTCTTCCAGTACCTAAAGCAGCCTACAGGAAGTTCTGGAGAGGGACTTTTTACAAGGGTATGTAGTGATAGGACATGAGTAATTGCTTCAAACGAAAGGAAGGCAGGGTTACTTTAGATATCAGAAAGAAATTCTTTACTGTGGAGTTGATAAGTTGTGTGGAGAACTTGTGGAAGCTGTCCCTGCCCATAGCAAATAGGTTGGACTGAAAGGATCTTCAAAGTCCTTTCCCACCCAAACCATTCTATGATTCTATAATTTCAAATTCCTGTTACACATTCACAGGTCTGTAGAGACAATCTTTTCAGATTCTCATACATCCCTTTCTTCTTTGTTTATACCATGCCTTTGGATGCTGTTTGGCTTTCTTATTCTTCAGGATGGCCAGCACAGGAAAGATGTTCTTTAGAAGTCAGAAAAAAACAAAACACTTCTTCAGTTCTCTGTCTCTCCTGTTCATGCTTCTGAAACAGTTCTTTATAATCACTCATGCTAGTATTCTCTTTTCAAATTCTGCCTGTAAGAACTGCCACTTATTCTAGTTGTTTAATTACTTTAATGACTTCAATTCCAGTTAATTATCTAGTGTATTCAATATATTCCTTAGTCTATTACCTCTTGAATGAGATTAAGACCTGGTAAAGAACTGGCGGCAGGTTTGCAAAATAATCATCCAATTTCACTGCTACAGAATAAAAAGAGGGAAGGATTTAGTCATGATTATTACACACAAAAAAACCATTTCAGGACAATCTCTTAGAAACTGTGATGCAGTAAGGACAGCAATTAAAATAGTAGTTATTTTATTTTCATGTGACTGGTCTTAGTAGGATGTGTATGTCATTTTGTCAGAGTTCTACTAGTTAATACCTAAACTATTGCGCTTTATAATGGAAACTTTTTTTGTAGTATCAACTCAAAGTCACTACCACACAATTTCTAGTGCTCCTCTTTGCTCCTAAATATTTAGAATCATCTTCTCCAACCATAGCCATATGCACTTTTTTATGAGAAGTATATATCACCCCTCTACATGTTTCACCTAATCTCAGCCTGTGATGAAATGTATAGAATGAAGAGAATTATACATCTGAAATGAATTTGGCCTGATGATTCATGTGCTATTGGTTAACATTGAATAAAATCATTTGAAGGAAATACCTCCGGTGGCACCAGGCCATTCCAACCATGGCTGTTGTATTTCATAGGTCTCACCCTCTAAGGATTATTTATCCCTTACAGAGAAAACAACAGCGGTGTAACACATTTAGTTTTCACTGTATATACATAGCATTGATGGTTTCCTCTTTACTGCCTACCCACAAAGCTTTGTGCCAATGGTCCCCAAGCCCAGTAACACCAGGAGGGTCAGAATGCATCTCAGGGTGTAGAGGGAAAGGAAGAAAGATAAATTTTTACTGACAAGGTTACAATCAGGCAGGACAGACTATGAAAAATAATTTTAAACCATTCTTTCAGAGGTCTTCTGCTCTTTTAGTTTGGTTTGGTTTACATTTCAGGATAGAATATAATTATATCTTAACTATATAGAAACATAAAATCCAAGCTCTAGAGTAAGACACAATCTGGAGACTGATTTTTCATCACCTTGTCCCCACTTATTGCAGTGCAAACAATCTCAGAATGAAATGTCAGAGCAATAGCTATTCAGTATTACAAAAAAAAAAAAAAATTAACTTCAGTGAAAGTGGGTGGTCAGTGAATTCCAAAAACTGTGCCTATTCTAACACTCACCTGAGAAAAGGTAGATATCACCTTAGAAATCTGCTGTTCTGAACTACTCTGTTTATCCCTATCGAATGATTGGAGAAAACATTATCTCTTCCCTATCACAACTAGCTTAAAACTAACCAGAAGCACAACACATGTCTGAAGAGGTAGAAGAGGTGTGAGGTAAACAGTTGCACAAAAACACTGAAGAAAGACAAATTTTATATAATTTGTCATAGAGTAAACCTTTTAAACCAGAAGGACATTTAATGCATCCCACATGTCCTGTAAGCGAATGCTTTCATAACCACCTGCAAGACTCTCTACTTGATCCAGTGATTTTTGCCATTGGTTACTGTGACAAACTTCTGTGTGCTGATAAAAAGTTGTCAAGTTCCATGTGGCTGTAATTCATGGATAAAAGAATGTGTTTAAGGATCCCAGCATCCTGAGTGTGTGTTAGTCACATAGCAAGCCAGTATCATGAATAGTAGATTTATTTTAGGGACGAAAACATTGGGAGAAAAGATTTTGTAAAACTTAAACAAAATAATCACACTAAAAATATGATTTATTGTGGTTTGGGTTTGACTTTTTTTAAAAAAAGTTATATTTCTTCACCTTTTTTTTTTTTTTTCCTGTCCCCTCTAGAAATGCAAATATTGGACCTTATTGGTTCAGGTGTCCTTAATTCTCACATCCATTTTTGTAATCAACAATTAGCCCTTTTTGTCAGCAGAAAACCCTTTAGCTATACATACACACTAGCTCTTTTAAATAACTTCCCCTTTTTCTTCCCCTGAGATCATGTAAAATTTGCTCAGCAATCAGCCTCCCAGGAACGTACATGTAAAGCCCCAAGTCGCAGGAAAATGACTGAGATTGGTATGTTGTCTTTTGAATCTGGCATGCAAACAGAAACTCATGAAAACTATCTGTATTGAAATGCCATGTGAAAGGGAGCCACCCTTCTGGCTAACCAACATGTTTCTGCATCTCTGCAGACAGCCAAGATTAGTAAAAGTTTAACCATCACATTTTCAACGAGTCTATTCATTGGAATGAGAAAAGGAGGCATAACTTTGCCACAAAAGACTGTTCCACCAAGGCTATTAAAACAGAGGTCTCAATTTACAAGGCACAGGCAGAGACTGGTTGAAAAGACAGGTATATTTTCATGCATGTCACAGGGCTGGAAACCCTTCTCAAAGAAGAAAATTTGACAGTGATTGACATGCAACACAGGTATAATTAATAAGAACAAAGAAACTTGAGCTGTATTTCTTCTTCTTAAATATTGGGGGAAAAAAAAACCAGTTTTTATACTTCCAATCAAATCCATAACCAAAAATTACTATGACCTTTCTTTGTAAGCAGTGACAGGTGTATTTGAATTTATACTTGAGAGGATACTAGTTTCATGTATGTGTCAGTATGGCAACTGTTTTTTCCCAGTTCAGAAGAGGACTATAAGATAATAAAATAGAAAATAAAATTTAAAAAAAATGAACAAACAAACAATCAGAAACCACACAAAACCCCACCAAAACCAACCAACCAACGAAAAAGAAAACAAAAAAAATAACTAAAAAGCTAAATAATCTAAACAGCTAGAATTCATGGATGGAGGGAAATTTAAAATTTGCCATTGGATTACTTATTAAAAGGAAATAAACAAATAAAAAGAAAAGGGGGGGGGGAATCAAATTTAAATAAATAAATAAATAAATAAATAAATAAAACCTGTTACCTGAAGTGTATATCTATCTTTTTGCTGTGTAAGTCCATTTCTGAATTGATGGTTCCATCTGGTTGGACAAGACCTTTTTTGGCTTCCTATAGAAAATCTTTCTATTACGCTTCTGATGGAAGAATGTGAAGTTTCTTACATGTTGTCTATCAGAGATATCATATAGCTTAAGCAATTTCACAAATGCAAACTGCAGATGCTAAAGGCAAAGGGCACAAGCAATACTGGAATGAACACCCTCTGGCACAGTTTCCTTCTTCTTGAAGCAATCACAGTGTTACTCTGCTATTACTGCAACTTTTCTAGGCAATACAAGTCTGAATATGATTCTGAAACAGTTACCAAAAAAAAAAAAAACAACACACTGTAATGGATGCTTCAACAGATCAAAGAAATAGAATTTAGAATAAAGACTTTATGATCCTTCTTTTTAAAAACGCAGATTTTAAAGTAAATCTTCATATAAATAGACAATAATCTCTTTGCACTAATGTATTACTCCATTTTGGGAGTTGTTTCCATGCCATATTTCTTTTTTTTTTCATAGAAATATGACAAGACCTGTCGCTGTACCTGTAGTACTGTAAATATAAGCAAGAACAGTGATATTCCCAAAAATATGTTATAGCATAGGTTTATATGTGCATATATGGATACATCTCTGTAAGATTGTGAAATATTTGCACAACCACTGTGTTTGTTTCTAAGATCACAGAGTTAAAAAAATAAAATTTAAAAAAAAAAAAAAAGTCTGTACTTTTTAAACAGTGGTTTTAAGGAGAAACCAACAGGTTTTGAACTATGTCTTATACATCCTTTTTCTATCAAACATGTTGTGCAAATCATCCTTCTGGCAATCTTGCTTAGGTTACTGGCTGGATTGGAAAAGGCATCATTCTTATTGATTTTTAGGGTTTTTTTCTGTAATTATATCTTGTGGGAAAGGAATGTCCATCCACATTCTTGAGGGTTTGTGTCAGTCTGTCTCATGGAGAGTCCTAGCAGTCCATTTTACTACATATACCTACAACATTCTTTCAAACACATTTTTGCACACCCATCCTGAAGATGTTTGCTGACAAATGTTTAATGCCTGTAGATACAGAAATCCTTCTCCCTCCAAGAGATAAAACTACATTTTCACACATTTTTGATAACAGATGCTCACCTCTACCTGTCAGTTCTGAGTATAAGAATATCAGGAACATTGTATCCAGTAGGAAGTTTCTCGTTATGAGAAAGACTGCAATAAACTAACACAGCATCATCAGAGGCTGCCAAGACGACTGGAGAGGCTAGAGCACTTGTTCTGTGAAAAAAAGACAAGGGTCTGGAGGATGTTCGCTCTGGAGAAGAGACAACTTTCACAGAATCACAGAATATGCTGAGTTGGAAGGGACTCACAAGTCTTGGGAACTGCAGCAGGCCTGCAGATCTCATGGCTCTGTGAGAACTTAACCTTGGTGAGATAATTGTGTGCCTGGGAAGATACATTCCTAAGTTAGAGAACTGTAAATAACTTGCAGGTGTTGAGAGAGCTGAGAAAGTTATGAGATAAGGAATAATGAGATCAGTGAAGTTGCACAGAGAGAGAGGGTTAGAACTATGGCCAATTAGTGATTGTTTATATGTAATAAGCACCAATGGTGTGAATGCATGTATACTTAGAAACTAGAGGTAAAAGAAGCTGTGTGAAGAATAGAGGGATTCCTTCTGTATTCTATATCTTTGTATCTGTATCTGGGATTATAGAGTTCAATCGATCGATCGACCTATCTACGAATAAAGAGATCTCTGTGGGATTTATCTATGGACTCTATGCCTGACTTTCTTTTGATATCTTGTCGTGTGTCTGGGCTGACTGCGACACACAAGGACTTACTGAGTCCAGCTCCTGGTCCTGCACAAGACAAGAATCACACCATGTGCCTGAGTATCATCCAAACTATCTCAGGCTTGGTGCTGTAACCACTTGCTGGGGATCCTGTTCCAATGCCCAACCACCCTCTGGGTGAAGCACCTTTTTCTAATATCCAACCTAAACCTCCCATGACACAACTTCACGTCTTTCCCTTTGGGTCTGTCCCTTAATATTTACATGGATCCAGACTTGTTCATATAATGTGCGGTAAGAAGATGAAGGAGGCCAAATCTGAAACAAGAGTAGTTCAAACTATATTTAAGGGTAATTTTTTAATCATGAGAACAAAAAAGTACTGGAAGAGGTAATGAACACCTATTAATGTTAAGCAGTCTTCGTCCTTGGAAGTTCTCAAAATCAAATTAGATGTAATGCTGCTTTCATATTCCCTGATTTGAGCAAGGACTTGGCCTAGGGATCTGCTGAGCTACCTCCCAACATGAATTGTCAGAAGATCTTATATTCTCTACTGAAGATCACTTAGATGTTGATATTTTGAATTTATATTGATAAAGAAGACAAAAGAGTTCTGACCTCTTAATTTTAGGTAAAACTCTATTATTTTCAGTGCTTGAACAAACATGATGTTATGTAAAAGTTAAAAAAAAAACAAAAACACACCAAAACCAAAAACAAACAAACAAACAAAACCCTGAACAGCTGAATAGTTGAGGTTTCTTGTCATAGTCAGTATTAACTGCCATGAAAACAAATACATCTAATCAAATCCTAGCATGCTTCCTTTTGCCCTTCAGCCTTTTAGACCAGATGTACATGCACACTTTTTATTCTGTGAGAGGTTTCTTGGGTTTAATCTGTAGAATGGTTGATTGATGTAATGTTTATTTCAACTCAAAATTTTTTTTTGTTTGGTTTGGTTTGGTTTGGTTTGTTGTTGTTGTTTGGTTTTGGTTTTACTTTGTTGTTGTTGTGTTTTTTTAAGTTCTATGCATTTAATTCAATGACTACAGAAGTCTATCACTCCCCACTAAACTTTTTATTTATGTAGGTCTGATTTCCTTTTTCTCCCACTAGTGATAAATTTCAGATTTCAAGAGTAAAGGAACATTATGACTGTAGTGTGGCTAAGACCTAATCTTCTGTTTGAAAAGAAATATTGAAATTTTAATAATGCATTTAATGTTCTGAAACAGAACAAAAAGAAGATAGAAATAATTGAGTCCCATAGAATTGTATTGTGAAGAAAAAAACTAAGATTAAAATTTCTCTTTTTAATTGGGATTTGTGCCTCCTGTATTCTGCATAGGATGGTCACATGGGGAAAAAAAATGGAAAAGTTATTCTAGGTTTAAAGATCATTGAAAAAATGTCTGATTAATTTCTAACAGAATCATCTTGGCACAAATTAGTCAATATTACTGATGCATCTTTCATAAATGAGATATCAAAATTTGGAACCCTAAACAGCTTAATAAGTCAAGTAAACAATTTATTTTACCTTATACCACTCAAACTACACATACTTGGAGAAGAGGCTCTAAAATTCAGTTCTTAAACAACTGAGAGCAAGAGAATCCACAATTTGTTGCCCATTAGCAAGAACAAGAATGATGTTTACCTTAGTAAAGGAATTGCTTCACTGTCTTATTTAGGTTTTTCTACTTGTTCACAGTCCTTAGTTAATTACAATGCTCCCAAAAAGTGATGACACAGTACTACACAAATTCAGACTAGGTTATGCAGCACACATTTAATGAAGAACAAAATAAACCTTTGGGCCATCTTACACAGAGATGGAGTTAGTCTTTTATGCCATGAAATTACATGGTTTCAACACTTGAAGTTTGGGTATGTTTGGTTGCCGCTTTGAACACTTCAAAAGTACAGTAGTCACTCAGTGAAACTCATTGTCCTGTAGTCTATTAGTCATTAGGTTAAGACTTAAATGCTCTTTTTGGAAGTTAAAATCTACTGATCTGAAGAGCAATATAGGTAATTTGGACAGCAGTGGTGCAGATGTGTTCAGATTAAGTCTAAACTGTTTTCTGCAATAGTCTGGTACTTACCTCTTTTATTCAAACTACATTTGCCAATGTACACCAGTTATGTCCAGTCGTACAAATAATTTGATGTTCATATTACTTCTCAAACAATTTCCAGTTCTCTATGCTGTTCTCTTCTGCATAAGGAAAGCATTATTTGTAAAATATAGCCTAACAAACAGTTAATAATACCAATCTGAAAAGTGACACTCTAATGGCTCCTATTAAGGAAGCAAAAACAACGTGATATAAGCCTGCTATTCATGACCTGTTCATGAATAGCCAATGAAGGTGATTGTAAGAGAAACTGTAAGCTGATGGCTCGTGGCTGGGGCTCATCATAAGTAAATAAATATACAGTGTATGTGGCTCTCACACACTTTCCCCTTCATGACTTTAGACTGTAGTACATTTTTCTCTCTCTCTTAATCCTCAGTGACTTAAAAACAACAACCACATATGCAATGAACAGCAACTCATTGTAATTGCAGGTGATGGGTGTGAACCAGGTTTGTATAATGACATTGATTCTGCTATTAGGATAGCAGTTATATAAAACTAAAGAGCTTACCCTCCACCATCCCTCTGCAAGCAGGCCTGAATGCTAAGGTTTCTTAATGTCAACAGAAATAGGAGACCTTCTTAAAAATGATTGGTGTAAAATATGTTCATGGAAGAACAAACTATTTTGGAAGGGACTTTGTGTAGTTACTTAAGAGTTTTTTCTTCTCCTATTTTGACATTAAGTATTTATAATTTCCTTTATGTGATCCTCATTTTAAGCAAACACTTTATATGATAGTTTACTGGGTTTAGTGCCTAAATAACACTTAAATCTTTTAAATGACATTACAAGCTCTAAAGTTCATTCTTCTTTCATTATTTACCCACTCACTGGGTTTTCATTTAATGAAAGATATTAAAAAATACAGATTCTTTACTTACAGGGAATGGGTTCAGACAAATATTTAATGCTCAAACAGCTACCAGGCATTGGAACACTTACCATCTGTTTTCTTGCATCCCCTGTGTTTGTATAGTCAGTTTTCCCATTGTAATCCACTTATTCACTAGGAAAATAAACTGTGATACCTATCTGCCAATTCCATTTGTCCATCTGTCTACCTGTCTGTCAGACTCTATCTGCAAGAAGGGCTTAAAAGGATGAGTATTCTGAATAATTTTGAATATACAAAAGTAGAAATATCATTTCATGATTACAGTATATATTTTTCTTTTCCCATTTAAAAGTCACCAATAAATCTTTGCAAGTATTTTATGATATTGAAAAGGAAAATATATGTAACTTTAAATAACCATACTGAAATAGAAAAATACTGGAGTCCTGAGCAAATATTTACATATATTTTTTGTCAATGCTTATTGCTAGTGAACAAGAATAGAAAAAGATGGTCTATTACATTCTAAAGTGATTATGAATAAAGTAAGAATGAAGGTCTGAACCACATGAGTAGTTATTTTGATTTATTTGGAACACATTTTGTGCAAAATTAGTCATTTAATTTACTGAAAAGGCAAAAATCAAATGTTTTGTTTTAAATAAATTAGTTTAAACCAGAGTCTATTATGGACTTTCTTATCTCTTCTTATAGAATCTAATTATGAAAGCATTTCAGCAAAAATTTTCAAACATGCACAGAATAATGCAAGACATTAGACTAGATGATTCATGTGTAACTACTTATTAGCGTGGCCCACAAACATACATGCATGCCAATTGCATAGTTTTGGTTTTCCTAATATTTTAATGATATAGAAAGATTCAAAATTTCATAAGAAAAATCATGCCATTTACTATATAATTAATAGAAAATAGCAATAAATAGTCATTTACAGTAGACTCAGAAATGGTTTTTTATTCTTTTTATTTGAAAATAGTAGTGACTCATTTCTGAACAATATTAAAGCACAAGACCAAAAGGATAAAGTCATTTCAAAATTGAGTACTTGATTTCAACGCCTGTAGATAGGTCTACATGTCCAACTACTTTATGCTATAATTTATTTGAAATAGATCATAACTCACAGTATCAGATTTTAGTTTACTGTAAACAGCCTTATAAAACACTCCTGAGTGTTACCGTGGCAGTTTTCACTTGCATTTTGCATTATTTCAGCCCAGTTTTTTAATTTCAACAAAATACAGCTCAAACTCTTTAGGTTAAAGCCTAAAGCAAAAATAAATTGTAAATATGATTTTACATAAATTGTGTACAATTACCTGTATTTAATTGCATCCTAGTAGCTAGACTTCACTTCTCAGTTTTACCTTCATGTTAAGGATGACTTGTAAGTACATGATAGATATGGGGTCATTCCATATCTGGGCAAGTATCAGTCCTCAAACCAGGATATTTTTGCAGAACATACTGTATTATTACAGTTATTACAGCCATGTTAAATACAGAGGACATTTTGCCACCAGATTTGTGGCTTTGTGGACTTGTTTGGAAATGATGAAACATCCTCAAGGATCTTGCATTACCATACTTTATCAAAACAATGAGGGCTGGAATCCCTGAATTGCATGGATCCTAAGTCAGTAAAACATGAGTTTAAATCAATACATTTAAAATAACCACTGAATCACTGAATATGCTGATTTGGAAGGGACCCACAAGGATCATCAAGTCCAGCTCTTAGCCCTGCACAGGACCTTGCCCAAGACTCACACCATATGACCAAGACTATCATTCAAATGCTTCTTGAACTCTGGCAGTGCTGTGACCACTTCGCTGGGGAGCCTGTTCCAGTGCCTAGCCACCCTTTCGGTGAAGGACCTTTTTCTAATATCCAACCTAAATCTCTTCTGGCACAACTTCAAGCCATTTTCTTGAATTCTGTCACTGGTCACCACAGAGAAGAGATCAGTGCCTGCCCCTCCTCTCTCCCTCACAAGGAAGTTGTAACTGCAATGAGATCTCCCCTCAATTTCCTCTTCTTCAGGCTAAACACACCAAGTGACCTCAGCTGCTCCTCACACGGCTAGTAGAGCAGAACAATGCCCTCCTTTGCCTGATGCCCCCCAGGACACTGTTGGCCTTCCTAGCTCCAGGGCACTGCTGACTCAGATTCAACTGGCCATCCACCAGGACCCCCAGCTCCCTTCCCATAGCACTGCCTTACAGCTTCTCATTCCCTAGTCTGTATGTACTTCCAGAGTTGCCCCAACCCAGGTGCAGAATCCAGAACATTCCCTTGTTGAACTTCATGTGGTTGGTGATTGCCCAGTTATCAAATTTATTGAGGTCTCTCTGCAGGCCCTCTTTGTTTTCTGAGGGAGTCAACAGCTCCTCTTTGTTTTGTGTCATCTGCAAACTCGCTTATAATCCCTTCCAGTCCTGCATCCAAGTTATTTATAAAGATGTTGAAGAGAACTGGGCCAAATATGTGAGAATTACTGTTTCCTCTGAATTATGATTTTCAGTTTTTCTAATGTTGGTGCTTCTGAAGCAGCTAAAATTATTAAAATAACAAATTTTATGAAAGGAAATTGAAATGTGCAAGCATGGGTTTGCTCTGCTAGGACTAGATACCTCATACAAAGTGTGGATAGCTAACACCTGCCTTCAGGACCAGTTCGAGCTTATGAACACTACATAAGGAAGGTGAGATTTTCTTTATATTCCTTTTTTGTATAATTAGGTCTTTGAAAAATCTGCTCTCAAATGTTGACAATGTAATGTGAGACTGAAATGTTGTGGTTAAGGGCTTATGGCTTAAACATTGTTAAAATCATGAAAGGACTTTTATCCACTGTAACAAACTATGCAAAGAAGCAATTGCTCATCTGTAACCACTAATGCCTATCCCTTCCCGTATATGCCTCCTGATGGGAACTGGACTGTGAGTTAAGCCTCCTGACAGGAATTCCAGAGATGGAAATGGTGGCACTCAGTTCTATGGAGAAGTAAACAAGCCTGGAGGGAGAAAAATTTATCCTCAAAGAAAGCAGCTGAATTCAGTAGGCTGGGGGGGAGGCTCAAACCCTGCAAAGACAGGAGAGTGCCCTTTGTAACAGTAATTGTCCTCTTCTCAGTAGTAAAATTATTCCCCTCTCTCAGAGGAAGGTCTGATGGGTCATTACTGCCTCAACCGCACTGATGTGAGAGGCAGCTGAGAAGGGGTCACAAACCATCAAAGACCCCTGAAGCGCCCTCCAGACCCATTCCTGAGGCCTTCGACCAGAGGACTGAACATGGTCTGAAAAGCAATGCAACAGAGCCAGAGTCTGTTGCAAGAGACAGTGTAAACCACCAGCTGCCTCCTACTCACTGCAGTGGAGGTGCCGGGGTGTTCCCACCTGAACCCAGATGTATAATCCACCAGACTTTGTGTTTCACAGGCTTCTTCCTCCACCACCCAACCATTCCGGACTGCAATCATAATTTCGACTAACAGCTAAATTTCAACAATCAAGTCTCATCACAGATCCAAGGGTAGTGATTATGAACTCTTATATTTTCACTCTTTCTTTTCCTTTATACATTTTTCTTAAAGTAATATTTTAATGCTTTTATATTGCTGTATTATTATAGATCATAATAACCAAAATGGCTGCATATCTCCTTTCCATTATAACCAATTTGTTCCAAAATAAACCCTACAATTATATATTTACAAACACTGATCATTCAGTGTTGTTTCATGCTAATCTGTCCTAAGGGATCTATTAACAAGAGCCTGGGTTACTCTTGCCCTCATGGATCGGGTTGCAATGCATAAGCATGGAAATATTACCATAGCAGCCTTCAAAAACCAGCTTCTTTCTGCAGAGCCAGCAAATTCACATCTGTAATGGCAAATGTAATTTTGTATCTGAATATATTAATATATATTTTGAATTATATTTCTTGATAATAATAGCTTCAAGGGAAGTCCCTTTCCTTATTGACATTTTGCTGCTCTTGGATGAGACCAAAAGGAACATGAATGTAACTCTCAAAGAAAGCAAACGAGAGTAAGGCCAGATTGCGGGACATAAGGCATGATTACAGTGCAGTCACTGTGGATATCAATATAATCTCAGTAACACAGATATCAGCATTGACTAAACATCTTAATATTTATTCATTTTCCCACACAGATTTCACCGTCTGGCTGTGCTCTGTGCTGTCACAACTACTATCCAGCCTGTTAGTCCACATATGCCTGAAGCAGTTCTGGTGCCTTTGGGAAGGATGGTAATGTACTCACAATATAAAACTAGTTTTTCCCTTTGAGATATAGAGTTTTTGATCGACTTGTCAGAATCTATGAAATCAGAACATTATTTGGAGGAATCCAGTGCAGGAAGGTGGGCTGTACAGATAAATAAAAGAAAAATAAAGACAAAGAAGAGCTTCAAAAATATATGTCATTCATTATTTCATCTCTCACATTTATAACAATGAGAAGATTCAAAGGTGTGATCATATATTTAGTGCACATGATGAACTACAGAAAGTCACCCTCTGAAATCAATGCTGATTAATAAAATGATCTCTCAGATATTCAAAATTCCTTTAAGTATGTCCCACATAATTTTTTTGCTTCTGATCATTTCAGTGATGTAGTAAATATCGTAAAAACATGTATTACATTACTAAATTAAAAATCCTCAGCAATGATGACTCATATGCTTAATTCATTGATAGTCATGAACCTACTGAGTAATCCTAAACAATAAATTGCTAGACGAACTGTCAGATAGTGCCTTTGGTTATGTCATAGCTAACAAAAATTTGGGACAAACCAACTGTTTGGAATGCCTCTGTCTGGCACGGGCCAAAAAAACTCCATCCCTCGCCAAAACTGACTTGTTGAAATGGGACAGTTAAATAATGAAAGGCTCTGTAAAGGTTTTAGAATTCAGCTTCTGTGATATGGAAAATAAGACTGAAAGGGGGAAAAAAAGGCAATACAGAGGTAATGGAATACCCTCTTGTTTTTCCCAAAGAGAGGAAGGAAATATTTTTTACCCTTTACTCTCCAAGAAACAATTATTGCACTTATTTATTCCATTTTGCACAAGTTCTTTACTTATTGCAATTATGTTATTCTCTAAGTAAGTAATTAGATATCAAGTCAGTTATCATGACAGAATTGCATCCTGGGAATATCTGCTGTCTAAAACTTTAACAGTCCACTACAAAGAAGCTTTTGTTGTGTAGCAAGGAAGAGGGAGGAGCAAAATGGCCTTCTAGTGGCAAGACTAACTCCTTTCTTATACAAGTGCCAGACTGAGGAAATATTTTTAAAAAACAAAAATGTCCACTATTATTTTTACAAGTAGACAACATTGTTTTCCGCAAACTCAGATCCTTTGTATATGCAAATGTTAATCATACATAACACATTGTCATAGTTGTAGGTGGTTTCATCTGAATTCTCTACTGAGTAGGGTGAACAGTAGGACAGATGACTGACATCTACAGGCATTGATGTTCTGTCTGTTAAACATACCTCCTGGGTCTAAAATTCAGAAGCACTGAGATTCCATAGCTCAAGAGGAAGGTGATACAGTACATGTCTTACTGGATAGGACACTTAAGTTCTGTCCACAAGTACACACACCTTCTTCAGTAACTTTTATGTAAGTATCATTCAAATTAAGTATTCAGAGCAATGACTGTACTTGACCTATAGTTGGAAATCAAAAATGTCTGGAGTCAATGGAATTATTGTGTGAGATAATGTTATTTGCATGAGCAAGGGTAGAAACCTAGTCTAGAGGTTTTTCCCATTTTTTAACTTTGACAAAGGTTCAATACTGAGTTGAGCAAATTTCAACTGTAAGTAATAAATGGTTTTAATGGAAAATGTCATTCATTTTTCAAAGCTCTTTTACAACTTGGCAAGAAAAATTTAATGAACAGAATTTGGGAATTTTGAAGAAGAAAAAGACACTGCAGCATGGAGGTTAGCACTAAGAAATTTGAGAACTATGGTCTGTCCAGAAGTTCTGTATAAAATTGCTCAATGAAGCAAAAAAGAGTAGAAGATTAAAACCAAACTGAACTAAAGGATATCAGTGTTTTCCAATGAAAAGAACAATGTGAATAGTTTCCTAATGACCGACAGAAGAGGGTCAAAAACTCCATACTTATGCAGTTTAGAACTGGACTGATAAAACCATTAGTGATTATATTGAGAAAAATAATTCTGTAGAAATTCAGCAGAAATGCACCACTGCCGTACAACCCATGATAAATTTTCTCATTCTGGTTACCACTAGTCCTTGTTGTTGAAGAAGAGTCCTTCCATGATGAAACAAAAAACCAAACAAAAACAAATATATATACATATATATATATATATATATCTCAAAACACTGCAGCTATTTAACCTTAATTATCGTGCATATTTTTACAGTTACAGAAAGTGATCAGATATTAAGTATAGAGATATATTGAATAAATAGTAAACAAAAGCCTGTCAGAATCTTAAAAAATAAAATAAAATAATTGTTATGGATATAACATACTGTATAACTGTGTACCCCTTTGCTGGTTTAGAGTATGTGTCAAGCCAGAGACAGATCACAAGCTGGATTTGAAGTTGTTACTCCTCTGAAACAGTAATCTCTCCCATATGCACATACTCCAATTCCTCTACTGTCGAATCCATGTGGTACAGTTTATCCTAATTTTTGTCCTACTCTGTGCCTATCTTTTGTATAGAAATATTACCCAAAATCTTGTTCTACAGCACACAGGATATCTTTCAATAATAATTACTAATTTTGAAATATTCCAGACTACAGAGGCCAGATGAAATCACAATCCGTTTACAGAAAAACAATCCAAACAGTTGTTTTGGTAACACTTGCCCAGGTTTTTCCATTTTTCTTACAGACAATATTAATCTTCAGTATAATAATCTTTAATATAATATTGAATAGTATGAAAATCAGTTACTAACCCAATGGAAACTCTTATTTTTGACTTGTGTTTAGGGAACTGTTAGATATGTTTAAAAGCAGAAAAAGGAAGGCACATGAAATGTGTTTTGTTTTGTTTGTTTTGGTTTGTTTTTTTTTGTTTTTTTTTTAGTTGGGTTGGGTTTTTGGTTTTGTGTTTTTTGTTGTTGTTGTTGTTGTTGTTGTTGTTGTTGTTGTTGTTGTTGTTGTTGTTGTTGTTGTTGTTGTTGTTGTTGTTGTTGTTGTTGTTGTTGTTGTTGTTGTTGTTGTTGTTGTTGTTGTTGTTGTTGTTGTTGTTGTTGTTGTTGTTGTTGTTGTTGTTGTTGTTGTTGTTGTTGTTGTTTTTTGGTCAAAGTAAATGTCATTCAACAATTTAAACAAGGTTATGTAGGGCCAGGATCAGCATGCTGCAGCAATCATCTCTAAAACCCACCGTATGCCTTGAAGGATGGAAAATGTGACATGTGGCAGATCACTTCAGATGAAGAGCGAAGGATAAGGAGTACTGGAAGATATTCTCCCCAGCTCCTTCCTGCTTTTCTTTACAGAACAGGACTATGGGAGAAGTCAGAGAAATAAGGTGACATTAGTAGCATCCTTCATAGGCTGCCTTTTTCTATAACTAGTGCTGTATTTTCATTGATATTAATTCCATTATTCCTGATCTACAGCAGAACAAATGAGTGTTAGGATCAACAATTAGCATTTCATCCTAAGCATAATTTTGAAGTTAAAATGAGAAAGAAACATTGCTTTAAGAAAAACACTACTTAAGAAAAGTGAGCAAACAAACAAACAAAACCCTCTCTTTTAAATCTTTCATTTTAATTCCTTTTCATAGATGAAAAAATTTATTGCAGGGGGACAGGAGGCAAAAAACAGAATAAGGATGAACGTATGTCACTACTTCACATTCGTAGTTTCTGAAAATGCTGTGAGCCTGTTATGCTTCCTGAAGACAATAGGATGCCTAAACACTCTACAAATAGGTAGATCTACAAAATTTTAGACAGCAAAAAAGCTGTCCTTCACTCACTCTTGACACCTAAAGCACATATTTGTAATTTGGATTTTAAAGTTACATCACTTGAAGAAAAGTTAGTCTTAATAAATACTTCAATGTCCCAGAATTTCAGAACACTCAAGCCCCAGCATGAGATTTGGTCCATTTTGAGCACTGCTGCAGAAGAATTTATTCATAAGTGCTTATATATTTGCAGAATCTTGCTGTACTGACAAGATTTCCCTGTACTTCTCTTGTTTTTTTGTTTTTGTGTTTGGTTTTTTTGTTTTGTTTTGTTTTTGTTTTGGTTTTGTTTGTTTGTTGTTTTTTTTTTTTT
>VXAU01000003.1:168449-182185 GCA_013399695.1 Formicarius rufipectus | reverse complement strand
TTTTGTTTTTTTTTTTTTTTTGGTTTGGTTTGGTTTGGTTTTGGTTTTTTTCATCTGGATCTCCTTCTGGGAACATTAACCTCTACCTATCCTGTGTGTTTTCCAAATAGCATGCTTTCATGACTCCTATAGAGATCTTGGATGGTCACTGTGAATTTACTCTTATATAAGGAAGGCTTCATCTTCTGCTCTGAAAGCATGTTCTCTCTAGTAGTCATAGAAGCCCTTGCCTCTATGACCTTTATAACCTCTTAACTTTTTAATGAAAATTAACCCATCAGAACTCTTTAAAATCAATCTGTACCCTGAGATCTGCAGCACCCTGACTTAACACTGCATGCAGAATTTGTTTTAAAGACATTTCTAAGCATTAATTTTCTTTCAAACTTCATATAAATATGCATTGATTCTGAGGTTAACAATCTGCAGCAATAAACAGCATAAAGACTGGGAGTGCATCAAACAGAAAAAAATGTGTGTTTACGGTGAATGTATTGCCTTTTAGAGAACCACATGCTTGTGAGTTACTCAGTAACTGAGTATCTTTTGCCAAACTAGTGAACATTTATCTGAAAGAGAGGTAAAAAATGTGGCTGAAGTTAAGGCTGTCAGGTTATGTGACCTGTAACAATGTAAATACCTCTCTGTACAAGAGTCAAAAAGAACATCCCAGTCTAGGAAGGAAATGGAGGTAAAAAGAAAATTGTATGAATTATTCTCAGGCTGTTTTGAGTTGGAAGCCATTTTTATAGATCATCTAGTTACAGTGTCCCTGTCGTGGACAGGGATAAAACAGCTAGTAATGCTGAGCAAAGTGCTGCTGGTAACAAGGGAATCGATCCAAACAGAACCACTTGAAAAATAAAGGCCATATCACCAGTGCTGCTTTAGAGTTAAATTGGCAGGAGAAATCAATCCAACTCAGAATGGGATTGCAAGTCAGAATAACAATTTAATAAAAGATCACAAAATACACTGATACAGAAGAAAAATTTGTTTGTGCCACAAAAACACCAGATGTACAGCCCAGCACAGTGGACCCCAAGCAGAATGGAGCTCACCAACCTCTGTGCTGAGCACCACATGGGCCCCCCGTGTTCAAAGTAAGAAGAAAGGAAGAAACCTGCTGGTGAAAAAGATGGCTGCAGTCCCATGGCAGTCTCAGTCTGGTCAAGGCTCTGGTCCTCCTCTGGGTCTGAAGAGAGATCCCAGTCCCAAAACCCCAAGCTTATATCCACTTGGGCTCAGATGGGAACGCCCAATCCCTCCCTCTGGGTGGAGACTTTCACAATGGTTGATTTACTCTGTGAGGTGAACAATGGCGTATTTTTGGCATCCCTGATGGCTCATTAGCAGATATGACCCCTCAGGTGGGTGTGGAGGCAGCAGAACTTCCTTATCTCACAGAAGTTCCCAAACACTCAGCTTGTAGCTTGAGGGGTTAGGTGTGCCTTAGGCAGCTGCTGCAAATGGGCCATTGTGAGCAGTTCATGAGAAAAATGACATAGAGGGTTTAGAATACACACGCACAGAGACAAACTGATTCTGGCTACTATAACCAGGACAAGTGGCGCAGCAGAACTTTCAGTATTATATTTTTTTTAAATTGGTAATGCAACATATAATTTTTCACAAGCCTATTAAAAATACCAGTGTGTTAAATAATAACTCACCTAGAAAGAAGTGGAAAACAAACAAACAAAAAACAACAAAACAAAAACAAAACAAACAAACAAAAACAAAAACACACCAAAGACTCCAGACAAAACCAACTCCAAAAGAAATCCCCAAAATTGAAGTGTTTTTCTAAAAGGAATTAGACAATGCATATAATTTGCTAAGGAAAGTTAAGAACATGTCATAAGCTCTTGTCATAGTTCTCTTATTCTTTGGAGTATCTTCTCTCCCATGTTCTTAAAGTGGCTGCACTTGCACTGATAGCGAAGAACAGAAATACCACTGAACTCACTGTCTATGGCTATGAGATACCAACATGAAAGTGTAACATTCAAGAATTGTATGAATAACAAGCATGATACTTAATCTTGTATGAAGTTCCTAATTTTTCTGTGCTCACAGAAGTAGATAAAATAGAACAAACTGAATGCTTCTACACCAAATAGGACACCACTAATGAACAACTCTCTCTTCCAATAGGATGAACTGAGATTGAAGTGAGTTCAAGGCAGGCCAGGTACTGACACACTGCATCATGCAAGAAGCTGTTTCCTGGAAGCTACTGGAAATCTTCCATAAAAGTCTAATTGAGAAGTCTTTATCAGAACACAGCTGGAAAACGTGGGTCACTCCAGTTCTTCAGTCTTGATTCTTCCAAAGTCATACCCACCTACACTCACAGAATTGATTTATGTGTGTTGTGCTTAGGCACCAGTGACAGTCCAAGTTTCAGAGAAGTACAGCATCTACTGAATTATTTTAGGTTTGCTCATCACTGATTGGTAACATGCCCATCGACATTCTGCAAGAGGCTTATCAGATGTTCTTTGCCTGGGTACCTTGAGTGAAAAGACTATTGTGAAATAAGCTACTCAGCTGTCAATCAGAAAGGTCATAATTACTTAATTAATATAGCTAAGAAAATGCAGAAGGTCTAATTATGGACCAAAAATTTTGCTCCATATTGGGTACACTGTTCATCCACAGACAAAAGAGTCAGTCTTTTCTCCAAAATGTAAAGCATTTTAGCAAAGGAAAAATAAGATATTCATTTCTTCTCCCCAAAAGCTTGAAACACTTAAAGAAGGACTCCTAAAAGGAATCTGTAAAGAGAAATGAGCTGGAAGAGAGGTTACCCAGATAACATGTTTTTCATGTTATTGACATTTAGAAATACAAAAATATTCTGTTTACCTAGTAATGAAACAATATTAATATCCACTATATTTATTATGCAGATGAGCATAGAATACATCTTAGTTAATTGTCTTCACTAGCTGAATGTACAGCACTGAGTCAAGGACATACAATCATTTATTTTTAGGAAGAAATTTTGGAACTTAAGACCCTCCCGTATTAGATAGAGTTTCAGAAGAAATCCTTTTAGATTGATTCCTAGCTGTTGAAATAGTATGTCAAATGTATGGAGAACAGTACTGCCAACTATTTTCAAAATACATAACAAGAAGATAGAACAGATGAAGCAAAAAAGTGCATGAAGAGTTTTATGAGGGGAAACAGATGCAGGGATGTCTAGAAAGAAAGGTTACTAGCAGAAGAGATCAAGTCCAGTTTTAAATTACTGAAAACTCTCTTTTGCTCTAACATTATAATACCTTCCCACCAGAAGAAATCAAAAGAGAGAACATCAGAACACTCTTCATCAGCATTTCCTGTATGTACACTGCCACATCTGCCACAGCTTAGAACAGAGTTCCAGGCAAACAGATTTTCCACTGATCACACAGTTGGTTGAAATTTAGTGACATCAAGTTGCATGAGTTTTTTTCTAATCAGCATTACAAAAGTTTATGCTTTCACTCTACCTCCAGCCTCATATCATTTCATATGAAGGAAGGTTTAACCATTCCTTCTGAACTCTCAGTGAGTTCCAATTTGTTTGAAGTTTTCTCAGTGTAGGAAATTTCTTGAATATTTTCAACATTATAGAATCATAAAATCATAGAATATTTAGGTTGAAGAGGACCTTAAAGATCATCTGGTTCCCACCCTTTGCCATGAGAAGGGAACCTTCTACTAGACTAGGTTACTCAGATCCCCATTCAGCCTGATCTTGAGGAATGGGAAGTCCATAGTCTCTCTGGGCAACTTGTTCCAGTGCCTCACTGCCCTCTCAGTAAAGAATTTTTTTTTAATATCTAATCTAAATGTATTCACTTTCAGCTTAAAGCCATTTCCCCATATTCTATCACTCCTTGCACTTGTAAAAAGTCTTTCTCCAGTCTTCTTGTTAGCTGTCTTTGTGTACTGGAAAGTGCTGTAAGCTTTTCCCAGAGCCTTCACTTCTCCAGGCGGAACAACCCCAACTTGCTCAGTCTGTCTTCATAGGAGAGACATTCCAGTCGTCTGTCAACTTTGTGTTCCTTCTTTGTACTTGTTCCAATAGGTCCACATCTTTTTTATATTGGAGGCTCCAGGTCTGGTTGCAGTACTTCAGCTGGGGTCTCACAAGAGTTGCAGAATACCATCCTCAACCTGCTGGCCACAGTGCTTATGAGGAAGCCCAGGATTGAGATGGTTTTCTGGGCTGCAAGTGCTCATTACTTAGTCATATTGAGTTTTTCGTCCACAAACACCCCCAAGTCTTTCTCTCTAGATCTAATCTTGATCCATTCTCCTCATAACCTGTACCTGTGCTTGGGATTGCCTTGACCCAGTTGCAGAACCAAGCCATTGAGACAACTGCTAAATAAACTGCAGCAATAATTATAGGCATCCAATAAGTACTATCAATCAAACTATGAAAATTTTGCTTTGACTATCACACAGAGAGTAAGTGATCTGTAGGTTACCCATCTCCCATTAAAAGTGTCAGGAATTATTTCAATTTGCTTCACAAGTTATGGTCATCTGGACTAATCCCATAAAATCAACACCCATGAACTTAGATGTCTCAAAGGTGAAAATACTGTTCTTTTGAGAAAGTGATGCATGCCAGAAGCTGACAGAGCATTACATATTGGCTTTTTCAATGACACTCCTGTTGCTAGACATAAATTTCTAAAGCAGAAGTTCTCCCTGCATGAGGGACAAATTCAGTCTTATGTTGCTTGTAAAATAGCCTGCTTTTGATTAATGAAAAGGAATTCTGTAATATCTACATTGTTCTGCAAGAGGTTGGGGAGATGTTCAACACACAGTATAAATTCAGAAAGAAAATTCTACATCCAGATATGCAGGAAAAAAAGGCTTACAGTCCTCTAGTATCTACTTGTTTAGATTAGTATCTATTTGTTTTCTTGAGCTTATTTATTTCATTGTTTGCTTTTTAGATTTGATCATATATCCAGATCTCACTTCCAGCATATCAAATGCAGAATTCAAACATGAGAAATGATCTTTTATATCATGTCTGAAGAGTATATTTGCTTTGGATTCGTGATCTTCTTTGGCTTTGGGAATTGCACTTATATACATGGGGAACAGTTTGAGAAGCCCTGGAAACCCACAAATATTTCTAGACATAATTCTGTCTCCAGCCACATTCATGGAGCATTAAATCCAGAGCTATTCCAAATTTACAGGGATATAAGGAAAAATCAAATTTTATTTTTTTTTCTTGTTATAGATTCTGTTGCTTTGACAGTAGACTGGGTCAGAGTGTCCTAACAAATCCCCAGATGAAGGAAAGAAAAAGTTGATTATTTTCATGCATACTGGGTAGAAAATATCACTCAGTAGCTATATTTGCAGAGGAAAGGAGAACAGATGTAGAAGAGACATTTTATAATCTTTGTTGCTCTGAAAGTTATGGTGCCACTTATACATATATTTATCCACGGTGCTTACAACTGTGATTCACTCTAACTTTCCAACTGTTCAGGCATGTGGGTATTTGTAACAGTAATGCAAGCCCATTGCCACTCAGATTTAAACCACTTCTTTATTTCTCTTCTGGCTAACAGCCCAAATCCACGCAGCAGGTGCTGTCTTAGGAATGTCACCATCTAATAAAAGTACTGTAACATAACACAGAGCCAATAAAAATTTCTTTGCATAGACTTTGTTTTTCCTGACAGACTGGATTCCTAATAAGACAGTGTCTTCAAAATCTAAGGAATATGAAAATATAAGCTTTATTGTTAAGTAGGTACTTTTCCCTTTTCAGACAATGAATTCGGATATCAGGTGACAGAAGCTCTGTGAGATTCATACAAACCTTTCTCTGTCAGTAAAACATCCAGGGAGATGGGTGGACCCTGGCATAGCATGTTGTTTTCATTATTGCTTGGCCAGAACTATGACTCTATTCAAGGCTGGATAAAGGATTTAATCAAGGAAAATACAATTAAAACAAGAGGACTGAGGAAATCAACAATTGTTGGGTAAAAGATTTACAGGTTAATTTTATCTATAAGATGTGTATGGAAATAATTCACAAACCTTGTATTTGTTAGGATGCTGCTTTTATTTATCTCTTTTGTAATGTGGAGCACTTCCTGGCAGATCTAATCTGAGATATGATTTAAACACCCAGTACTTCATAAATCCCATATACACAAAACTAATTAGCAGTTCAAACAAAGGAAAGATTTCAGCTTTCAGCAATATTTTAGAGGCTCTGAAACTGAGAACAAAAGTCATTAGACATCACAATGAAATGCTGAAGTGCAGGCACAACAATATTTTCAAGCTGGATGCACAGAGAGTGGCATTACATCCCTAATGACTGTTTACTTCAGCTGTAGCTGCTATTCTAATTGACTTTTTTATTTTTTTCAAAGACAGACTTTCAAAACAAGGTTCAGAGGTGGAATATGTTTAAGAAGTTATCTACAACAGGATAAGATGCATAAGACATAAATACATCTGTTTGTTCTCCTTTTAGGACTCTATCTGTCTTGTTCAGAAAGTCAGAATTCAGTCTGTTCTGGCTCTGCAAGATATCTGAAAATGTCACTAGATTAAAAATGTTGAATTTTGGTGCACAGAGGTAGATGTTTAGCTAATCACTTAACATGAAGTATAGTTTTCAGTGTAGTAGAACAGGTCATGATCAAGTACATGGTCTTTAATTTTGAGAATTACTAACAGAAGGCGTCCCTGCCCATTGCAATACAAATGCTTATGCAAACTAGAAAGTTCCTTTTTGCAACATGAACAGAGACTAGTCAGGTTATTTTATCTGTAAAATTATTATTTGTTTTCTGAATTCTATACTATTAGAGTGGCATGCTATAGGAAACTATCCTTGTTCAAGACAGCAATCTAAACATGAGTATATAACTTCTAGAAATCAGCAGGTCTTATGCACAGTTAAAAACTAAAACCATGCTTAAAATTTTTGTGAATTAGGGCCAAGTCATTTAAGTAGTTTCATCAGATTTCCACAGTAACCCGAACACACTCTTAGCAGGCTTTTCTTCAAACTGTTATGTGGTACTGCATCTTATAACAATTATCTGATGATGCACTGGTCATATATTGGGCATATTTGCATGCATTGGGGTCTGCAGGACTAGAAATACAATTATTGCAAGGCAAGACAGCACAGTCTGGTGGCCTTAAATAAAAATGCTAAGTGCCTCTGAAAGTTGTTATTATTTACCTGCCAAAGCTTCAAGAATTAATCTTAAATATGTCAGAAAATGTTACCTTGAAGATCACGTCAAATGTAAAGCTGCCTCAGCACTTAGCAGTTGTGTTTTTTGGTTGGAAATGAAGAGCTGTAATTGTTAGTACAGAATTGCTGATCAATTTTGCTTTTCTTTGAAGTATGTGTTTTCACTGACATTAGCTCTAAAATTTACAGTATGCTCTGACACACAGAATGCTTGATGGGGCACCCCTTTATTCATTTCCTTTCTTCTTGGCAGAAGCAAGTAGTGTAAAAAGGAAACGTAAGTAACTTTCCAAAGAAGTGAGAATTGTTAAGACACTTCCGGTTTCCAACTCTTTCACACTCACTTTTTTTTTTTTTTAATCTTTACTGAGACAACACAGAGCTTTTCCTGTGCTACCTTTAATTAATGGAAACAGTTCAATGAGGGAGAAAAATGCCTGCAGCGAAGGGTTTACTATCCAGTCAGGATTTTACATTGCAAGTAGCTGATTTTCTTTTCCAGTGGTACCAGAAAGTGAAAAAAAATTTCAATTCTAGAATCTCAATATTGGATGAAAGGTTTCCTGACCATATGATAAACAGAAATTATTGTTGTCCTAGCTTTGCACAGAAGCTAAGTTTCTCTCTCTGTAATGTTATTATTCATACTATGATGGTGTCCAGAGACTTAAATGATATAAAAGGATGTCATTGTGTTAGTTCTATATAATGAAATCTAGTCCTGATAACTGATTAAATAAAATAAGTAAAATCTTCTCTTTTTCAGAGAATTGATAGGGAAAAAAAAAAGTCGATAGAAGAATCAGTTAAACAATAGCAGAAATCTCCTCAGCATAATGGAACTTCATGATGCACATTATAATCTCCATCCATTATAATAAAACACATCATGCATAACTGGACTTATGTAGTATTGCAGATAAATAAGTCTGCCTTATTAGTTTAATCCTGACTTATGCTTTTACAAGTAGTGTGACAAGCTCTAAAACTGTGTGACTTTGTTGAGTGAAACAGATGGGTAATGTTCATTATTTCATAGACATGTATAAACTTAAAGGTGAATGTAAATCTCAGTCAAATATTGATGCACAAATATATTCATATGCTACTCAATATCAAACCATCTGAGCACTTTTTATAAAGCACACTGTGTATTTGCATCTCAGCTCTGAGACAAGGAAATTTCATGTACCCCTTTCACAAATAAAATTAAAATAAAAAGAACCTGGGCAATTGCTGAGTTAAATTCCCAAATCAACTTTCTTATTTACAGTCATCATACAGTAGACATAGAATTAATGAGTAAAAATTCTCATGAGTTTTAGCTGATTAAGCTTTTACTATTGATAAATGTGCATATATATTTTTCTGTGAGCCTTCATGTTCATTTTATGTACAAATGGATGCTGAAAAAAACCTTGAACAATTGAAAAAAAAAAAAAAACAATTTGGAAGAAACATTGATTGTTAAATGTATATATGTGTCAGTATTGGTATTGTGTGGCAAGTTTTTGGTAGCCAGAGGGCTTCAGGGGTGGCTTCCATGAGAAACTGTCAGAGGTTTCCCCCACATCTGACAGTTGATGCCAGATGGCTGCAAGACCGACCCACCACTGGCCAACACAGAGCCCATCAGACTGTTGGTAGTACCTCTGGGTTGGCGTGTTTAAGATGAGGGGGGAAAAACTTACATCAGCAATTGCAGTGGGAGAAAGGAGTGGGAATATGTGAGAGAAAACTTGCCAACACCAAAGTCAGTGAAGATGGAGGGGGAATAGTTGCTCCAGATGCAAGAGCAGAGATTCCCCTGTAGCCTGAGTGAAGCCATGGAGAGGCAGCCGTGCCCCTGCAGCCCATGGAGAAGCCTCATGCTGGAGCAGGTTTGCTGGAGAATTTGGTTTACTCATTTCTGTATGTCCTGCATAAAAGTATAAATAGATGAATGTCCACCTCCATGGGGAACCCAGGCTGAAGCAGCTTGCTCTGCAAGGACTGCATGCTGTGGAAGTGACCCACACTGGAGCAGGGGGACAAGTGGGAGGAGTGGCAGAAAAAAGGGCTGCAAACTCCATTCTCCATCCATCTGTGCCACTGCTGGGAAGCAAGCAGAGAAAATTGTGAATGAAGTCGAGACTGGGAAGAAGGGAGAATAGGAAGAAGGGAGTTTATGATTCTCATTACCCTACTCTATGATTGTTAATAAATTTCCCCAATCTGAGTCTGTTATGGCAGTAAGTGGTGAGTCATCTCTGATTGCCCTTACCTTGGCCCATAAGCCTTTCCTTATATTTTCTCTCCCCTGTCCAGCTGAGGAGAAACATGACAAGAACAGCTTTGGTGGGCACCTGGCATTCAGTTAGGGACAGTTTACAACATTACTTATGCCATATTTAGACAATAAATCACTTCCTTGTTTATCACTCACAGAGCAGGCAGGTATTTAGAGGAAAATCAGTACCCAGTGTGTTAGGAATGTTATTAGTTTAAATAATCCACTGTTTTGATATGGGAAAAGAGAATGTTTGCTTTGAAAATCTGAACCATCAACAATGTTTGTTCTAAACTAGTTTACTTGATTAGAAATTTTCTCTTTAAATTAACTTTTCTTCATGATTTTTGATAAGAAATATTTAAATATTTGTATACATCTGTAATTCTTGTCATCTTTTAAAACACAAAAGAGATCTTTAAAATATTGTATGAAGAAGGGTTTTTCAAATGTTTATCAACATGCTCATTAAAGTAAACTCCTTTAGGCAATAATCTGAGCAATATTTGGTTTTACTAAATAGTTTTCTTTCAAAATTAATTAGGGAATTGTGTAAAATTTTAGGTAAAGAAGATGCAGGGACAAAAAGGAGAGGAATGAGAGTCAAGAAAAAGAAAAGGAAGAAAACAAAAGAGAAGAGAATGATTTTGGAATTAACATAGAAGATTAGGGAATAATTTTTAATTTCCCAATGATTTTCTGCAGAAATCGGGAATGCAACTGTAACATATACGCATGGAGCAGCTGTGGTAATTTAAGCTGTTTGTTAATCTTGTTCTCTTTTCCTAAAGCCCAGTTTTATGTTTGTGTATAAACAAAGAGAATATCCTCCAGCAGTTCAGAAACAACCATCAGATTTCTTCTCTCTCTTTTGAAGAATCAGGAGTGTTCGTGGATTTTTACAGGCTGTTATTAGGAGGTGGGACTGTGGTAGTACATGAGTACTTTATCCATCAGTTCCATTGTGATTCACTCAAATTCCATGCAGATAAAGAAGGGCTGTTTCATCTGACAGACCTCTCTAGTCTACACTATAAATAGCAGGAAAGACCACCTGCTACACAGAAACTTATGTTACATCAAAGCAGAAAGAACGGGCCAATTTCTAACCAAAACATTTGCCTGGTAGCTTAAAACAATTGAAAAAGAGACCCTCAGACTAGATGTAAAAAAACCTTTCAAAGATTCTCCAAAGAGGTGTAAATATTTCTCATAAAGCAAAATTAGTTTAGAATTGGTCTTGCATGCTGTTCATCATTTATTTATGTAAGTATTGGCCCCAGATTTAGTTCAGTTATGTAATGGCTTCATCTGCCTCCACTTATGTGAATTAAAGACCAGATTCTCCCAGACCTTTGTAAAATTAAGTAAGTCACTACCATGACTTACCCTACTCCTTTCAGTAAAAGAAATTATCCTTACCATAAAAAAAGAAAATATAAAAATCTTGATGACAAACAGGGCCTTCCTTTATGTCTTGTGTCTCAAAATATGTTTTACTGCCTTAAAGCAGAGAGACAGCTACAATGATGGTGTAATGCAGTTTATTACTGAAAGCAGTGCTAAAGATGGTAAAATAAAAATGTTAGAAAATATCCCTTTCATACTTTGCAAGTGAAAGAATAAGTTTAGAGTATCATCTCTGCAAGTTTCCCAATGTCTCAAAATACGATCACTGAAAAGAAATCAGTCTGTATTTTTATTTTTACTGATCATCCCGTTATATGGAAATACCAAGGTATTGTTCAGAAATTTTGTGAGTTATTCACTTAGGAATGAAAGTGCAACTACCTAAGCATGTCTGCTACGCTAGAGAAGGGTCATTAGAGAGCAACAACTCATGGGTTGCTGACTGTTGGCCTGGGTTGGATTCACATCAACTTAGAGGTGAAAAACTCCATATGGTCTCACCAAGCCCATGAGCAATCAAATCCCTCATATTTTACACCTGGACCTTTTCATGAATTGTTGCAATAACAGCTGGTCTGGGGAAACTGTGTTCTAATTAATATAATGTTGCATGATTTCAAACAGCTGTGTTTAAAATTAATGAAACCAAAATTGTGCTTTAATTTGTCCTAACAAAAGAATCAAACAAATAGGTTTTTTCTAATTATTTTTTACTCTCCTCTCCCCCACAACTGAATCTCTAATAACTGAAGTGTGGGCACTCTGAGATTAACTTTTCTTGAAACAAAAGGTTTTACAGGAAGGCAAGGTAAAACTAACCAGAGTTAATAGAGTGTGAATGTACATTTGAACACCATATTCAAAGTTTGGCACTGCATTCGAATAAGCTTAAATAAGAAGAACAGGAATGAAATTGTCATTGCTATAGCAATACTTATGTTAGTCCACTCTCTTGGATGTATTGCATAAGAGAACAGACATGAGAAACCTTAAAAAAGGTTGTTTTGTACCACAACTGAAGTAGCTGAAACATTGCTGCTAAAAATTAGAAATCCTGACAAAAGATTGAAGGAGGCTCTTAACAGCCCTCAAGAATTCCCATGACTTTGTCATTTTGGCACATTCACCTATTTATACTTATATGCAGGACATACAGAAATTAGTAAACCCAATTAACTCATATAAAGAACTGTTTTTTCTGAAACTGTGTCATTGCAAAACCTAAGTTCAGGTTCTCATTCAAATTAAAGACATTTTCTTCTCCTAAAATCTGTATGAAATATACAGATTTAATATGCTGTCCAGATAACAATGCCTACCCACAGCAGAACCAGGAATAAATGAATCAAAGAGGACTATTATACTCTTTTTTGAATCACTGTAATCTTAGTTCTTTGATCACGTCTAAAATTTTAGCTAGTGAAGAGCAAGAAAAGAAAACTCAGTCCTGGTCAGCCAAGCACAGTGTAAACAGGCACGTTTTTCCCCTCAAACATTTAATTTTCCATGCCATTAAAAAAAAACAAACCAACACTACACAACAACAAAAACCCTAAATAAACAAATAACGTAATCTTTCCCGATGTTTAATATTAGATCTTATTTTTGATTTAGTGAAATATAGAGTCCATCCAGCAAGCAAACAAGGATATGAACTTTCTCTCATGAAAAATCAAGTGCTGTTGCTTTCACTGCTTCTTTCTTCCATGAGTGATGTACAGAGAAATTGTTGGAGTGGAAAGAATTTACAGCATTTCTTATTAATATTTGCATTTGGAAAAATTAATATCTTAGAGCTAAAGCAAAAAAGAAGGAAAGAAGAAACTATATACTCTACCAAGCTACAAAAACAAAACCGCTGTTTTTTGTTAGTTTTTCCTCTGAAGTGGGACTCAGAGAATAAAATAATTCGAAATGCTAAATTCTGTCTTCAGCTATGTACAGTTCTAATGGATGTTTCATCCACTTAGAAATAATAAAGGAACAAATCACTTGAAAAATTAAAAAAAAACCAAAAACAAACCACCAAGCCAAACAAACAAAACCACAAACAAACAAAACAAAACAAACAAAATACTGAATTTTGCAGTATTTGATAGGAGCCTTTTGTTTTGTTTTGTTTTGGGGTTTTTTGTTTAATTAAATCGTCTGCCTGTGGAGGTTTTACCAGTAGTTTCTAATGGCAGCACATTGGTCCAGACTATCAGTTTGGGCTGTGGAAAGAATCAGGGGCCAGAAGTCATTGTAGTCTTCTGATTCTGCTGCTGTTTTTTGCCAAATCTGGCCTTCAGAAAGCAGGTAATCTCTCTTAATAAGACACAACCTCAAACTAAACATGTAATCTGAACACTCATGACCTACAGGAAAGTACAGATTCAAATTTTGCTATTTGTTCAAATAATTTGACAGGCCAAATCAAAATTTCATTTAGATTGCTGCAGTCAGAGTACGCATTTGACTGTAGATGAAAGCCTTGTGCTTTAAACACTGAACAGAAACTCAGGGGAGAGGACAGGACAGGACAGGGCAGAACAGGACAGGAGAGGAAGTGAATGTGTAGATTTCTTATGGAAAAATCATGATTTACATCAGTCACATTTTGAGACAAAAGACTATAAGCCATTATTAATGTAAAACAGTTTTTATCCTGGACTTTGTCATACACATATTTCCCAAATATTGTTAGAATTTTCTAAGTTGCGTATAAACAAACCAATGAAACAAACAACCAGTAAAGTAAAGCAAGCAAGACCACAGAACCTGTCAATCACATTCTTCTGAAAAAAAAAAAAAAAA
>VXAU01000003.1:157604-168427 GCA_013399695.1 Formicarius rufipectus | reverse complement strand
AAAAAAAAAAAGATGTTTTTCTTCTTAAATATTCAAGCATTGCATGGTAAAAGAATGGAACTAGAAATGATTCACATACTTGTCCTAACTGTCAGACTGTCTTGTGGGCTTATGTTTTGAACAAAAAGTAGAAAAGCATCAAAAGAAAACACTGAGAAATATTTCACATTGAAGAGCAGACAGCAGGAGGATTAATAAAACTTTCTGAAAAGGTGAGGAATATATTTTTTGAGACCTGAGAGATGGGGCCACTGAACTCAGGCCAAATGCACTCAGTGGCTGCTCTACTTTTTGTGCATCCTCTTTCTCCTGTTAGAGGTGAGTTTCATCAGTAAAGATGCTGTTTTTTTTTGTTGCTGCTTGTGCGTGCTCATCATCAGGGCAGCAAATCTTGTTTGTAAATACTTAGAATTTTGACACTTGAAAAAGTGTGAAAAACATATTTATATGAAAAAAAAACTATTACTCATATTAAGTCTTCCCTTATATGTAATCCATAAAGCAAATTGGCTGCTTCATTCAGAGTATTATCAGAAGGTGTTTATGTATTTCTGGTTTTATTGTATACTGCAGCTTTCAGAATAATTTATAGTTAAAATAAACTGAACTACAGAGTCTTTTTAAAGTCTCCAAAAAGTAATGTCTAATGTTACATGTTTGCATTGACATTGTAGTTCCAATTAGACATGATAAATTCCATGTCACAGAGCATGGTTTGAAAATAGCCTGAAAGTACTTAAGGCAATATTGATGAGGTTCAGAATATGGGGGACAGAGAACCAGGTCTGCCCATTTGTGATCATGATTCAAGTTACAGTAAATTTTATATCCTTGTAAATGAAATAGTCTTAAGGTCTCTGAGTTCAGACCACATGTAAATTACATTGGCACAATATTTAGTTTGGTCTGGAAGTGCCTGACAAATGAGCTAGGATTTAATGAAGTTATTTCCCCTCACAAGGAGGAAAGCAAGGAAACACAAGACCTAATTTTTGTCTCTCATACACACAGAAATTAGAGGTAGCATCGTTTAAGTTATGTTACAACTAGATACCTCCAGTACCTTCGAAGATAATAGCCAATTTTCCATTATGGCTTTAGAAAGTTTCATGGTGTTAAGAGTATGCTGGTTTTGGATGAGATATGAAATACATCTCAAATGCTTGCATTTTTTTCAAGGTTGCATAACATTTTTCAGGGGAGCTGAATGTGTTAATCAGTGTTCTGGCCAAATAACACTGCACATGGCTATAATCTCTCCATCTGAAATTTCCTCTGAAATTCCACGTAGCTCTGGAACTACTTCTGTGAGCTGAAGGCAACTGCTATGAGTGGAACAGAGTGCTTGTGGTAGATTCAATGACATCACTGTCTGTGTGCTTTGGAAAGCACCTTGTGACACCTCGTAAATATCTCGTTAAAGTACACAGAGATTTAAACCACTTTCTACAAAGACCACTGCCAATGGTCAAGCTAGGCGTGCCTTTGTTACAGATTTGGTTTTATCAAGACAACTCAGATACTCTGGTCTGTTTGTGAAGATTGCCTTACCATGTAGGCAGTAGGATTCCTGAATCTATATTAATTTTTTTTGCTTAAAGGCCATTGGTAAAAAAAACCCACCACCACCACCACCAACAACAAACAAACAAAAAACCCCACCAAAATTAAATGTTCTCTCTTATGCATGTGAAGACTTCTTTCATTCTCTCATGCAGATCTTATCCCTTGTTACACAAAATCTGCTCACACTGATCTAATTTTTTACAAAGAGTAACCCATAAAGTATTCATATATGCATAACAAGTAGGATCAACTACAGTCTAATATTAATCCCTGATGCAAGTCTGTAGCCAAGAGCATTTGTGTGGCAGGTAATCCTGAGACATATAGCTTAAGAGACGCTATAATATGTATCAAAATCCTTCCTCTGCCTCCTGAATAAGATTCTGTATCTGCATGTTCAGTATTCCTCAGCAGTTAAACATTGCTATTTCCTGTGTGATCTTCATACTCACCATATATGTATCTGTGTATATATATATGTATATATATTTCCAATGTATATATTAATTAGATAAAAAGTAAACAACACTACATGGGTTAATTTTTGGTTTGGTGTTTTATTTTTTTATTTTTTATTTTTTTTAATCACAAAAATTATCATGAACCACTTTGTTTTGGAAAGATTTCCAATTTCAAGTGCATAAAATTATGGTGATTGATGGTAACAGATGTTTTTCCTTATGATCACTAATACTATCTGATGATTAACTTCTAACCAATGCAACAATATGTTACTTGAAATATTAATTTGCCACTAAAGTTCTTGACTACTCAAAAGACTATATGAATGCTGGTACTAAAGGGAAGTACCTGCTGTATAAATATTCTAAAACAGTCTCTCCCTCTTTTGCATGTAAGGGAAGATGTTTCTGTAAAGAAGTTTGAGAGAGTTGAACATCAACGCTAGGAACTGTAGCACAGTAGTCTAGTCCTAAAATGAAGCTGATGGCTGACTTGCTGTCTTATACAGACTCTATCGACACATTATAAAAAACAATGTGTAAAGTGCATTCACCTTGCTGAACAACAAATTGTTTGGGAAATATAATTTTACTGAAAAAAAAAAAATCATAAAAAAGCATGTCTTAACTGTGACTGCTTCCATGACATTTAAAACTGTGGAACTTGAAAAATTTGTCTTAACTGTGTTCTTTTTCTTGCTTGGAGCTGAGTGCAAAGATTTTCCATGTTCAGAAATTTGAAAATCAGTGATACCTAAACCAAACAAATTAAAATGGTCTTCTTTACTACCAGGTCTTTAACTGTCATCAAGAAAACAGTATAAATACATTGTATGATTTAGGAATTACCACAAAACCTTACCTAGTTAGTGTTTATATTGTGAATCAAAAGAGAGGTGATTCAAAATAAATCCTGATCCAAACATTGGGATCTGGATTGTCTAAAAAATACCAAATCTGAGACATAGGCACATATTTTGTTTTCTAAAATCACCTTTGGTTGGCTTTGATGTCTCTTTTCTGTTTCCTTACCCCTTTATGTTGCAGAGAATATAAAAAAAAAAATAAAATCTGTTCAGAACTACGTTCTTACTGTTGTTTCAGTTGGTTTACAAAAGTTAACTGGGTACTAAACACAGCACCTTGGATGTGTTCTTTTCCTTGGGAAAACAAGTGTCTGCTTCTCTTTTTTTCAGTTACATAATACTTTGATGCTCATATTAGATCAAATTCAAGTCAGTATTATTTTTTAAAATTATTTTAAAATAATAATCTAATAATTATATAATTAAAAAATATAATAACCACTATAATAGATTTCTCATTACTGACCATTTCACAAAGTCAGCTTCAGTAATGCTTTTCAATTATCTTACAAATCGAATAATTAGAGAAATTTAACTTTCGCACAAAAGAGAGAACATCAAACAAGACTTTGTGAGTTGTATAATTTTAACAGTGTTTAAGGATTGAGATTTTGATGCTGAAAAAAATAAGCATCTGAATAATTTTACATATCTGAGTAATTTGTATTCAATCTATGAGACATCAAGCAAATCGCAAGATGAAAATTGTCAGGTTTATGACATTACATAAGAATGTGAGAATGCTCAGTGATTTTACTTTTCTGATATCTGTTTTACACTGGAATTAATATGTTCTACAAGACTAATGCAAAGCACACCACTGAAGGGCTATTTCAATGAAACACACAGTACTCACAGACACAAACATATAATTTGGCTATTTCAGATTTTGGTATCTATGTTTTATCACAAAGAAGAATAATAAAAATTGAAATAAAGGGAAAAAAGCAATGAAAATGAAAGTTTTAGCATTTGGCAAAGTATTATTCAAAACAGGTTTCTTAACATTCTGCTGCTTGCCCTACCATTAAGTACAATATGTTCTTATGTATTTTATAACATCAAAACACAACATGTTACATAAACATTTAAGCAAATTATGTTATCAAAACTTTAAATGCCTCAACAAATCTAAGTGTACATTGGTTAAATGAACTGTGTCTACACGGCTAAGCAGTAATTCACTGGCAGATCAGGAATGAAACACAGCATTAAATGTTGAGTTGTCCAGTAGTATTATCTTGTTGATTCTTTTTGAAAAAAAATATTAAATGTACTTGTTGCATGACTGGTAGAAGACAGTATGGTTAAGTATCAGTGAAAAAGAGCTTTTCTATTCAGTATACTTTTGGCATGTCAGAAAGAAAAAAATATATTTCTTCACATCAGTGAACTGTTCAATGCTGTTAACAACATCACTGAACCATTCTCTGAGAACGGTTATGAGAGAAGATTGTTAAGGATGTTGTATTTCTTTCTTTATACTTAAAAAGAAAAATGCCTCAAGTTTAGTACCGTAATCAGAAAGTTCACAGTCTAGTGCCCAAGCTGCAAAAACAAATTGAAGTTTCTCTGTAAGAAGAAATTTAAAGAGAGAGGTTAATAGATTTTCCTAATTAGCTGAAACCCTTATCATATGTTGACAAGAAGCTCGACATGAACTGGCAGTCTGTATTTTCATCCCAGAAACCCAAACATATCATGGGCTACGTGAAAATAAGGATGGCCAGCAGGTGAAGGGACCTGATTCTCCACCTCTTCTATCCTCTTGTGAGACTCCACCTGGAGTACTGCAACCAGCTCTGGGGCCCCAAACATAAGAAGGACATTGAGATTTTGGAGCAAGTCCAGAGAAAATAAGGTGAGAATGTTGGAGTTGTTTAGCCTGGAAAAGAGAAGGCTTCAAGCAGGCATAGCAGCCTTCTAGTACCTAAAAGGGGTATGAGAGGGACTGTTACATAGGAGAGGGACTTTTTAGAAAGACAAATAGTGATAGGACAAGGGGAAATGGATTCAAGGTGAAAGAGGGTACATTTTGATTAGATATTAGGAAGAAGTTCTTAACTGTGAAGGCAGTGAGGCACTGAGTTTGCCTAGAAAAGTTCTGGATGCTCCAACCCTGGGAATGTTCAAGGTCAGATGGGATGGGGCTCTGAGCAACCTGGTCCGGGGAAAGGTGTCCCTGTCTGTGGAAGGGGGTTCAGAACCAGGTGGTCCCTTCCAACTCAAATGATTCCATGATTCAAAGACTCTTAATACAAAAAAGAATTTGACAGCCAAGAAATGAATGTGTGTAAGTATAGATGCAAAATAATCTGTATGCAAATAATCTAGTAAGTTATTTACCCACCTAAGTGGCTAAGTAAACAGATAACTGAGATATCTGGTCATCTGTGGGACTCTACAACTTTGAAAATTGAGCCATAAATTCTGATAATGAGTCAGTTTATTAGCATGCACCGAAGATGTTCTGAAATAGTTGATGATTCTGATCATAACACTATGTCATTTAGGTAACATTCAGATCATGGGTTCCTAATTTGCCATAATTTATATTACAGAATGCTTCTATGCATGATGAACAATCAGAGCAATTTTATGTGCTGACAACTATAAGAGGAGCGTTTTGTGTATTTTTTATGCATTATTTTTCATTCTGTTTTGCAAAGACACAAGTTTAGGTTTAGAGACATTAAGCCAATGCAAAATTTGGTATTAAGATCCACGTGTCTTGAAATAAGCACTCATAGGCAGGATAATATAGTGTCAGAAGGTCAATAGAAAAAGAAGCTAAAACTCACAAACCTGGAAAAGACTTAATGAGCCTAGGAGTTACAGAAATATTGTTCTAAATGACAGGAGTAGTAGAGTAAGAAGATTTTGCACCAAGTCTAGCAGCATCATTTTGATAAACAATGGAGATAAGTGCAAGTGAAAAGACTGGGGAGGTGGGAAGAGAGAAGGAAGGTCATATTCTTATTAGCTATTAATAATTCATTAAGACAATCTAAATACTGTTGCATGCTGTCTGATCTGGCTACATTCAAGCAAGGGCCCAGAACTAGCCCCTGAAGCTGTTTACCACCCAGAACCAACCCCTGAAGCTGTTTACCACATGTTCCCACATTTATCTTTATCCTTGTCAGTAACATGCTGACACATCTTCACTTCGATTTGCAGTGCTCCTAGCTATTGATATTTATACAAACAGATAACAGTCATGGCCTGGAAGAATGAATGAGCTAGATTACTTCTTGAAATCCCTTACAGGTGTGTTATTTATCTTATTATCATGTCTCTCTTACCATAATGCTAACTGATTTCAGGCCTGATACAGGATATAGGAACATTCTCCATGTGTTAATAAACTTTCAGTAGCCACGGTCATGTAGCTTACCTCACTACTAAAATGTTATTTTTCCTTTTGTTCTCCTATGCATATGCTCTTACTTATATTGGTAGTACATATTGGATTCTTTTGTTTAAATATATTTTCTTAGTTATTTTAATTTTGTTTGCAAATATGCTGACTTAGAGAAAGACTGCAGTCTCCAGGTTGCAGCAATACTACACTTGACACTGAATTTAAATCTGTTTCTGTAAGTGCTGAAGTAGCATTCAAACCAGTTCCATCTCTTAACTTCTCAAGTGTAAGGGAGAAAGTCTCCAGCTGCTGGTATGGAGTAGTCTGCACTTCTTTGTTATTGGCTGTGTGAATGATTCTGAAAGGGCTTCTGGAAGGGATTTGAGACTGCAATAATGCCTAATTCTGATCATACTCTTTTGAGGAATTTGAAAATCCAGTTTAAACGTGAAAGAAAAATGTCAGAAATTTGAAACTACCTAGTCCATGCTTAATTCAGGTTGTATGCTGATTCCATGTGTAGAAATAGACTATATTGTCTGCCTACATTGGCATATAGTTGTTGCCCAATTGATACTTATGAAGTTCTGATTGTGAAACCATCTCTCTACCCCTATACTCATATCTTTACAGATCATGCATTTGCAATTACTGATTCAAACATATGTACTTGGTTCTATGTCTTTGAATACTTGTCAAAAACTGAAAATTCAAAATACTCTCCAAACAACCCTGTTTTCAATAGTCTGCTGTAACTATCTAGACATGTCTAGTGAAAATTATGGTTTTCTTTTTATTGTCAATGTCTGTGTCTTAATCATGTGTTCATTTTATGCTAGCCATTTATAACATCATCATCAGTGGTGTGAATTACCTAACATGGGATCATAAAACCTAGCAGAGTCCTATGCAGAAGTTACAGTCTCAGTCATAAGTTACCACACACCTGAAGTTTAGAATCAGAAACAGAGCAAAGTTTAGGAGAATTGCCAAATGAATAGCATATGAACACCGGCTAGAAATAAGAAAAGCACTGTTGTATTGTGTTAATGACAAACCAACCACCTGTACACAATTCCCAGTTGTTCAAAATCTTTGTAGCTAGAAGGGGTTAGAGTATTGCTGTAAAAGCAGTTTCATGTTTAACATGCCTGTTCCGCTCTACATGCCAGGTTGTGTTCAAAGGACTTGGTATCTGAAAGGTGCTTCAGACAGGCTGTTATAAGGTTAGGATTCTTCATACAGTGTTTCTGTTAATATGTTGAATAAAAACATAATACATAACAAAAATAATTATTATATAACAAAATCAAGGGATGAAAGATTTGTATAACAGGCAGCTAACTCATCAACAGTATTCATGGAATATTTTTGGTTCATATTCTTGTTTCACATCACCTAAATTAGGCTTTCAAATTAAGTATTCCATTCTGACTCTGTTACTGTCTCCTAAGAGTGATTTTTTTTCAGTGTAGTTATTTAAATTGTTAGCAAACCTGTCCGTTTTTCTTACCTCCAAAATTACTAGGGGTGACTTCAGTAATAGTAGTTGGTCTGCCAAAAGGCAAAACAGAACTGTCTTCTATACCAGGTAGCCCTTTAATCTCTCCTTTTTCATTTTTTCACCTTCAGCTAAATATGGAAGTTGTACTCTTCCTGTATAGTCTTATATTTTCTATAGTCTTTCTGTTTTCTAATCTTGCTGTTTTATCAGTATGAGGCCTTCCTCATATAGATACGTTATTTGCCAGTTACAATCTTTTAATAAAAGAGTTTTAAAAACATCCAGAGGACTCATGTCAGATGTAGATGAATTAATTACAGGCACTGATGCCCTAAAAAGCTTGAAAATATTGATCATGTTATTCCTAAAACCCAAGTTTGTCATAATAAAAAGAAAAAATATAGATGAAGTTTCATCTTTTTTGAAATCAAAATATAAACTTTGTGTTGAACATGTGTATGTGGCTGTTCCCTTTCTTTGAATATAGAACTGAGACTGTTTTATTTATTTATTTATCACATTGGATCTTTCACGGGCAGATTAGCCTCTTTAGAGACTCCATCTGGGAACTGAAACAAAACAGAACCAAATATTCTGTAGGATACAACCAAGGATAAGACAATTTCAGTGCTGGGATCTACCTTTGTAGAAGCAACTCAAGTGGCTTCAACAGAGAGGAAATAGGCATTGGGGCAGAACTCAGAGCATGTCAGTTACTTGTGTACAGCTTGCACAGGATAAGAAGGAAAGGCAGTCACACTTCATGCCTGCATGGGAAAAAGAAAAGAAAAAAAAAAAAATAAAAGTTGAAAGCGGTCTAAATTAAAATGTGCATGGCTGAAATAAAAGGCCAGAGCAATGTACTTGGTAGAGGTTTATCACTCTGAGGAAGGATGAAATCTATGGTGTACCAGAGAGACATATGAATGACAAAAAAGCAATTAATCACCTTCTGAGACAGAAAATGCACTAAAGGTCTACAAGACTTTAAAAGCTTAAGGAAAGTGAATAAAGTCATCACACTGATGGAAGGTTTGAGTTGTTTAGCCAGCAGTTTCAAACAGGAAACAAAGACATGGTAATCCTGCCTAAAACCACATGTACTATTTTCTATTTTGTATACACATTAAATAGTTTTCTTAAAAAAAAAAAAAAAAGTTTTTCTTTAAAAATCTACTCCTCAAGTGTTGCAAAATACACATATTTTAATAAAAAGGGGAAAAAAGGTCTTGGTAACAACCTGGACTAAAATAAAACACAGAAATCATCCCAGTAATTTTTGCTCAGTTATTTTCATATAAGCCAAATTCTACCTTTAACAGTAGAATGACTTCATTTGTCTTCTTTGAGAGCCAAACACTTTGCCTACAAGCCTCAAAAAACTCAAGAGCTGTTAAACTGACTCTTGTTCTTAACAAAGACTGTGCAAATATTGGGTGATACCTAACTGTTTTGAGTACATTTTAACTTTAGCTTGGTAGGAATTCAATGGCAAAAACAGTAGCTCCTTGTCATTTTCATTTTATGGATAATTTCCTTCCAATGATGGTCCAATATGGACTCATTCACAAAGTTACAAATTTACAGGCTTCCACACAGATTATATAATTTTGTTGTCTTAGTCAGACTTAATGAAAACTAAAGAAGAAGCCAAAGAAAACTGAGATCCATCCCACCCCAGGTCAGCTGTCAGTTAGGAACTGAGTAAGGAACTAAAACAACAGAAAGAACATAAAGACAACATGGAGAGAAAATGCTTAGATCTTTTGGTTCTTCCTTGATGTATGTAAGCAGTTTGAGCTTTGAATTCATTGTCCTCTCCAAGAACCACCCATTTCTCATGTCAAAGACGTGAGTGTGATGATGCCTGCTTCCTACTTTTGTTTTTTGGGGGGGTTGTTGGGTGTTAGGAACCAGCTTCCTTTGTTTCCTTAATCAACATCTCCGTGGGATTTCAAAACATAACCTCTTCACCTTTTCCAATAGGTAGCACAACAGCAGCAGCAGAGGGTAATCATTTGCTGACATGATGTAAACAACCTTCTGTTTGAGGAATGAGAAATGAAGGGCTTGATGAATGCTTCCTTTTCTTAAACTGCTCTGGAGATTCTAGCACTGGTGACTGGTGTTACAGATCCCATCTGTCAGCAAGATGCAGCAGAAGTGCTTAGATGCCTTTCTACCCTTCTCTATAATTTGTCTGTTTCCATTTCAAGGCTGCAAGACACATTATCTTGTGTAACCGATTTCAGTGTCAGAAGGACAACTTGAGAAGTGAATAATTTCTGCTGCCAGGAAACACTGAATTTGCAGTCACCTTGAATGGGAAAACACTACATTGTTATGGATTGCAACCTAAACTCTTGTTATGTCCATCAGAAAAGGAGGAATGAAAACCAGCTGCAGAATAACATACTGCTGATTCCTTATTTTACTTTGTTTTTAAACAAAACAAAACAAAACAAAACAAAACCACTTCTTGTTACCAATGTTTTTCTTTAACGGAAGACTACTTGGTCCTGCAAAAGTATTTAGGATGCAACTAATACCACTCAAATGAAAGTTGTCTCTGGCCTTAGTATCCCTTGAAAATGACAATACAACATTGAAGATGGTAATGCTGTTCATAACTGGAATACAGATAAGCAGGTTTTTGTTGTTTGCTTTTGTTTTTTTGGGGTTTTTTTTTGTTTTTTTTGGTTTGGTTTGTTGTTTTTTTTTTTGTTGCAGAAGGCAACAGATTGTAAAAAAATAAATGGGGATTGTATGAGTGACAGGATGTGTGTTTGGGCAAAAATGATATTCTGGTAAAAGAGTTTCTGCATGTACCCGGTGCTCTGATACAGATATCCAAGATATTATTTAGGCATAGGAGATTGTGCTATGCAATTTGCAATATGATATGATTATGTGTTTCAGAACAAAATGTCATGGGTTTCCATAGCTGAATTTTAGTAGAAAAGTAGAAGTACTTTAGTAGAAGCTGCTAGAAGTTTCTCCTGTCCTGCTGAGCTAATTAAAATTACAGTTACGCCTCTGTGATACATATTCAAGAATTGGAG
>VXAU01000003.1:132052-156783 GCA_013399695.1 Formicarius rufipectus | reverse complement strand
CCCCTTGCCCCCAAGGGAAGAAAAGTGGGGGGGGGGAAGCCTGGAGGTTTTGGGTGGACAGTGGGTGAAACCACGACACAAAATTAGAGTCATAAAAGGCAAAAATAAAGTTTTTTGTCCACACAGCCATAATTCTGCCTGACTGCATAGTAAATCATAATATTTTGATCAACTGTCTGTTAGATATTTTCCAATTTTGATGTTTTGATATAATCAAAATTATATTTGCATAATCTGTTAGGTAATCAGAGTGATATTTTTAACTTTTTTTTTCCAATATACATGCTTTATAATTTTGAACTCCAGAAAAAACTTCAGAAGTAAACCTAAAGCAGACAATAGCAAATAGAAATATTTATTCTAATTTTTGTAGATATATAGGTACACTCAGAAAAGACCGAAAGCCCTAAATTCCTAGATACATGCATTCTGGTTCTGTGTTCTGGTACAAATATCAAACTTCATTTATCTGACTGAGAATGCAGCTGTGTTATTTTATAACCTCAACATTTCTTCTCAAGGGGAAAAAAAAAAAAAAAAAGACAAATCAGGGACTCAGGATTATTCAAATTAACTTCTGATAAAAATAGTTATGGACATTTTGTTGCATATTAATAGATATGTGGCATTTTGAGTTAAAGGAATTGTGTGGTAGTATAACATTTGGAAGCATTTTGTTATAATTTCTCTATATCACTGTATTAAGGAGAAATAGAGAGATATGAAGTAGACATAAATATATATATGAAGAAAATTCTGTGTAGTTCAAAAATCATTAATTGTCCACAGATATCTGCTAACTGAAGTTCATAATTCACATTTGAGCTAAAGGGTATTTCCCTTGCAATGTCCTCCAATATATATGAAGAATTTCTGTGAGCCATTTGATTGTTTAATGTCTTTGGGACCCCACCTGTGCTGAGTTTTAGGTCACTCATTAATAGTCCTCAGAGGCCCAATTTCAGACACATGCTTTATTTCCCTGGAAAATATGAAAAGGACATGCAGGAAAAAAAAAAATCACAAAATGAAAGAGAACAGGAGTTTCTATGAGGGGAAGTGTCAGCACCCTAAAGGAAGACAGAAGATGAAACTTGCTCTGGATTTAAACTGAGGTAGAAAATGAATGCTGTATTTTGCATTTGAATAACTTTAATTTAACAGTTCATGTCATTACCTATTCTGTGTTCATTACTTGACTTATATTTTCTGTAAATCAGGTTTCAACAACATTTTCATATGGTGACCTGTCAAGAGTGGGGTTCCACAGGGATCCATCTCAGCTTCATAAATTACTTGGATGCAGGACTGGAAAGGATACTAAGCAAGTTTGCAGATGACAAAAAACAAAGAGGAGCTCTTGACTCCTTCAAAGGCAGGAAGGCCCCACAGAAAGACCTCAACAAATTAGAGGACTGGGCAATTGCCAACCACATGAAGTTGAACAAGGGAATGTGCTGGATTCTGCACCTGCGGTGGGGCAACCTTGGTTTCCCCATACAAACTGGGGAATGAGGCGCTGGAAAGCAGTGCCATGGAAAGGGACCTGGTGGTCCTGATTGATGGTAAGCTGAATCTGAGTCAGCAGTGCCCTGGCAGCCAGGAGGGCCAACCATGTCCTGGGGGGCATCAGACAAAGCATCGCCAGCCGGTCGAGGGAGGGGATTGTCCCACTCTGCTCTGCACTAGGATGGCCTCACCTTGAATATTGTGTGCAGTTTGGGGTACTGCAATATAAGATATGAAGCTATTGGAGAGTGTCCAAAGTAAGACAATGGTGAAGGGCCTTGAGGGGAAGCTGCATGAGGAATGGCTGAGGTCACTTGGTCTGTTAAGCCTGGAGAAGAGGAGACAGAGGGGACACCTCATTGCAGTTACAATTTCCTTGTGAGTAGGAAAGGAAAGGCAGGCACTGATCTCTTTGTGGTGACCAGTGACAGGACCCAGGGGAATGGCCTGAAGTTGTGTTTGGGGATGTTCAGGTTGGATGTTAGAAAAAAGTTCTTCCCCCAGAGGGTGGTAGGACACTGGAACAGTCTCCCCAGGGAAGTGTTCACAGCACAAAGTCTGACAGAGTTCTAGAAATGTTTGGACAATACTCCTGGGCACATGGTGTGACTCTTATGGATGGTCCTGTGCAGGGTCAGGAGTTATACTCGATGTTTCTTGTGGGTCCCTTGCCAACTTGGCATTGTGATTTCATAGATTGTGTTTTTAACTAGGTCAGACTGCAAAAACAAACCTCGGCATTCTTACTACTCATTTCTACTTTCCTGTATCTTCATCAGAGCTACATGGCATTTTTTCAGATGGCCCAATCCTTTACCATTTTCCTTAAGAAAGGAAAAGAAGTATGAGTCATTTTGAGAAGTTGATCCCTGTGGTATAAAAAGTATCTAGCTCTTTGGCATCCTCAGTTGTAATCACAAATTCCATTATCACACCTCAGCAAAAGCATAGAATAACTATACACAAAGTAAGGTTTCATCCAAATCTTTTAGAGGGTTGATGGAAGAACCAGAAGTAGGTGATATTTTAAAATTATCCTGGAACTTTTTAGCTAAACTAAAAGTTAGTCAAGAATTTAGACATTTTTCTGCTAAAATTTTCTCTGTCACTTGATATCACTTACAAAAATAAACCCCTATGGTTGCGCTATGCTTGTCCCTTGAATACGTCAAACCGCTTCTGAGTAATTGAGCAGTTTGTTTGTATGTACATACACATCTACATACCCCCCTCAATATGTTTGTTCTTTAGGGAGCCACCTGCGTAATTTTAAACAGGGTTGGGTTGTTGAGATAAGAGCCCATTTAGGATGTATAGATTGCATGGGAGTGTTTTTTTATTACTTTAATGCCTTGTTTTCTTATAAATTATATCTCCATTTATAATCTTTTAAATACACTACACAGAACAATTTGCAGTTACTCTAAACTATTTATTTAGGGACATACCGAAAGATCCGTGGGGAAACTGACACAAAATTGGTTCCCTAAAAGCTTCACTTTTTTTTTTTTTTTTTCATTTAGCTGCCTAGACAATAGAAGTGGAGACTGTGTGTAGTCCTTTTCTTGTGTTTAAAAGCTTTGAGCATATGTAGACATTCCCAGTAGTATTCTTGACACTAAAATTCTGCTACTCAGAAAAATCATTTTGCCCTACATGTGACATTTACATAACTTCCAAATTTTAACTATGGTCTCTTGATTTAATTTTGTTCTTTCACCACAAGACAGCCATGGAAATAAAGCCACTCATACATGAACAGAGAGCAGGTGTTTTCAGGACTGTAGAGTTGCTTTAGGTCTCAGGTGGTGCAATTCCACAGAAGGTGAGGAGATCTGAGGAATATGTCCTTCTCAGTCTCCAAGCCATTGCAGCAGACTTTTCATCTAATTACTTAGTATGAGAAATAAGCTGATATTCCTCTGACTATTCTGATCACAATAGTTTTTAAAAATTAGCAATATTGTAAGATTTCTTTTCATTAAAAGTTTGGGATCTTTTTATTAGTATATGTTTGGTTTCCTTTAACATGATTCAAAGTAAATTGATACATGAATTGCAAATCCTAAAAAAACCCAATGCTTTTATCTTGAGTTAATAAGAATGTAGATTAAGGGGTAATGTTGCTAAAGTGCAGGTCAGTCCAGGCCTTCCATTTAAACAAAAAGTTTTTAAATGGTAATTTCTAAATATATACATATATTTGGTCTGAATTTCACAAGGTAAGTTAAAAATATAAACTCTAAAGAAAACAGTAAAGGTAAAGCAATCCTTTTAAGGCAAGCATTGTTTTCCTAAGGAAAAAAGAATAAGCTTTCAGATCAAAAAATACCATTCTAGAAATATGTGTCCACACAGAAACACATAAAAAAAAATCATCTTCCACTTTCTGAGTTTTTGATATGCAGTAATTTCTGTCTTTCCTTTTTGTTCTTTTGATGTTAGTTTCTTTCAGCTTCATGACAGCAATTCAGTGTTGCCCATAAGTCCCACCTTAAAATATGCACTTCAGAAACCCACCAATTCAAACACACGCAATTATATGAATATGATGCAATTAATATTATACTGAAACTCTATTTAGTCATCCAGGAGGTTTTTTTCTACTTAATAGACATATAAGAAACAAAATTTACAGGTTGACTGAAGACAAATAAATTCAAAGTCCTAAATCTGGAAAAAGTCCTTGCTAGTATAGATAATTTCCATTGATAATTAATATATGTTAATATTTAGATATGTGGATATGGGGGATGAATTTAAACCCATTACTAGTTACTTCATTGGAAACCAATTTAGTTTCTCAATTGCATGCTCTTTTGACAAGAGAATTATTTCTAGTGCACCATCTGCTACTATGGGAGTCATACCCAGCTAAAACTGAGTATATAAACAAATTACTGTTCAGAATAATATTACTCTGCTAAACACCTGGATTTATTTACTTGTGCAGATAAAACACTGGTACATGTTCTCATTGGGACAACACAGTAACATGTTCTATTTCTGTTCATTCCTTAAAAGAGATGCAGAATCATAAAACAATTAGATTTACTATTTATTGTCCATAGATGAGAAGCAATAGAACGAATCAGCCAGACAAAAATAAAGGTGTCAGCCTCACTGGAAAAGCAGGCTCATTGGCATCGTCCCTGCATATAACAACCCTAGAGGAGTCTCAATAACCCAGCCATTCCAAGCATAGCTTCTCTGTGCATGTGTGTGTTTTATTCTTTAAAAAAAATGAGACAGGCAACAGGATAGAGGGAAGTAAAGAGTTACACCTTAGCAGTTTGTTACTTGATGCAGTTTTTACCATAAACATAGAATTTGCTGCACAACAAAATTACTATTTTCCCAGGTACAAAATTGCCTTTGATGGAGATTTCAATTGACTTTCGTGCCAGTCTTTATATTTACAGCTCACATCTGAATAATTTTCATAGAGGTGTTGTCACATATGTAAACATCATTAAAATGGGTGGGTTTATTATATTTAGTTCCAGGCACTGTGCACTGTAATCTACTCAGTGCTCCTAAAGCTTCTGCTTTTTATTTCTTAAAGATAAAAAGCATTCATTTCATATCTTGGGGTACAGAAATGAATGGTTAGTTGGCTCAAGATGTGCCAGCAATTCAATGAAGGGTTTATTTACCTACTAGAATAAACACTTACTGTTAAGAGTATACCCTAATCAGAATACCTTGAGAGAAAACAAGATGAATTGCTTTAAAATTTACACAAATCAAGACAAAATTGTCTTAATCTGATATTTTAAAAAATCCTCATAAACTTATATTTCTAATCTTTCTATTAATGAATGTGAAATACAAAAAATCCAGATAATTCATTACTCTTTTCTGCAAAAATTTTGATTAAGTTTATCTTGACTGAAATCACTGAACGAACCCTGATGCAATATATTTTATATTTAAATACAATATATCTACTCTTTACAATGTTAGAAATTTATAAAAGTCTTCAAAAGATAAAACAATGGGTCTGCTTTATAACATTTTATGCAAAAGTGTGAAGTTCTAAGATTATGCTTTTGAAAGTTATGTTTAGCATTGCATGCCTAAGTGCTTTTAAGCAACTAAAATATATATATGACGAAGAAAATGAAAGCTCAAACCTCCATAAATACAAGCTGAATTGTAAAAAAACCCAAAACACATAAAGAAAAACAAAACCATATTATCATTTAACTCTTCATAATTTTCAATTCATGGTGTCAGGTCATTATATCACAGAATCACAGAATATTCTGAATTGGAAGTGACCAACAAGGTTCATCAAGTCTGTCTCTTAAGTGAATGGCCCATACAGGGATTAAACTCATAACCTTGGTGTTATTAACACCACACTTCAACCAACTGAGCTAATCCCAAGGTCATGATAGTATTACCCTTGCTATCATTTCCCCCAAACATGTCAAGTGTTTTAAAGACAACAATCTGTTTCAATTCTTGTTTTAATAACCTCAAATGTAAAAAAAAAACAAAACAAAAAAAACCACAAAAAACCAACACCAAAAAACCAACCAACCAAACAAACAAACCACAAAAACCAAAACAAAGCAAACAAAAAACTAAAACTAAACAAAAAAAACTAATCACATGATTTGATTTTTGGCTTCATTTTTAAATTGAAGTATTGAATCTGTCAGAAGTAGATTAGATTGTATTTGAAGGTTCAGAAAGATAAGGTAATGTCTTAGCAGCACTTTAATACCATCTTATAAAATATCTAAAGCACTAACCCAATCATGATTTCATAATATGCGGTAATTTACAGAGACATTCAGTAAATTTAACTAGGTATAAAATTCTGCATATTTCAACAGAACTATCCTTTACTATATTGTTCTAAGGAAGAAAAATGTATGCATTTTATAATCTTTGCATGGTCTAATATTTTTGGTAGGTCAGCAGTCATCAGTCTGCATAATATCTTTTTAAAAGAATAAGTTAATTGTACAAATATTGCTAATGTTGCCTGATAACTTGCTCTGTTACATATTTATCTCTATCATGTAGAAAATATTGTACAAAGAATTATTATGCATGATCATAGAACCATCGACACAGGAAAAACTAGCAGTTCAATGTTCTTTTCAGTAGTGAAGATTTCACTTAGATTCAGATCTACATTACATCTGTGTAAAACAATGAAACATAGCAAAAATGTACTGGGGTAATGAAGAGATGAATGAGGTCTGCATTTAACAAATTGAATTGTACATGACAGAACGGTAAGGGATTAATGAGCTTTGAAAGGTTAGGAAAGACTGGGGTACAATAGCATAAATTATTTTCTATGGCTGAGTATTGTCCTGAATGCAGGATGGGAGGGCAGACTTTTATTTCCCAATTCCAATGTATCCTGTGAGAAAATGAAGTGTTCAAATGAAGTTTAGATGACTCAAATACATTTTATTAGAAAATTAATCTACATATAGAATTCAAACTAAATATTAATTACAACTTTTCTAGTAACTTAACCTGGTGTTAGTAAAGATGAAAATCCTTCATTTGTTTGATATCATTATCTTTTGTAATACAGAAAGTCCAAATTTTTGAAACTCTTCTCTTTTATGTGTTCAGGTCAACTTTAAAATCCATAAAATATTATTAATAACTATCATCTATAGCCACCAGTCTTGAAAACTGTATGGTTCACATTTAGGTTTTACTTAGCTAGATCTTACTACTCTCCTTCTGCTATACAGTGTTTCATGAAAGTATTCTTCCATCAAAAACTGTTGATTTGTTGCTACACTGTTTTCATATTCTTAGTCAGAAATTTGATTTCAGGACCGTCATTGTACATATAGTAATACATTAATCTGCCAGAAGTGCTCATAATATCAACTAATAAATCATTTTATGCTGACAGTTGTTACAACCTCACTGCTCAAGCACTGGAAGATGAAGGAATGAAGCACAAGGAGATAAAATTGATTTTTAACCCTTTCTGCTAGGTAATAATAGTGAATATCCATCTTGACTTTTAAGATCAAAGATGGAAGCTAAGATACAGCTGAAGGTGAGGGGAGGAGAAGGAATCCTCCAGATCAATATTATTCATTATAAACGACCTGCATGCAGACAGTGTCAAAACTGAGTACAGCATAAAACTAGTAACATCAATTTAGCACTACCTTTCTTGGAGTTAGCATAAGAACATTATATTGCAGACAGTCAAACTATTCTTTTAATGAATTTGTTATATTTTAGTCAAATGACAAAGTCTGATAGAATATTAACTTGGATGTTGGTTCACATGTTTGCATAAAACTTGCAGAAAACATCATGTCTGCACCAATCTATATACCAATATATTAGAGTCTATGTCTACAAAAATACAATTTTTTCAAAAATAAGCCCTCTCCATTATGCATGAACAACCCCTGCCAGGGTCAAACCCTGCCAGGGTCAAAACTAGATGCTGTTCCTATTATTTTTAGGAGGTCCTCATTTCCAAAACACATTTATTTTACTGTAAACTCTTTTTGTGAAGCATCTTAGCAGAGTACAGTAGACTGATAATATCACCCTAAGAAGATGACATAATAAAGGGCTTTCTCACCATAACCTTTCCTATTGTCCATTGAATTGGTCAATCTGGCAAAATATATGAACTGTCAGCTGTCTCTCTTTTCCACCCTGTCCATATGTCAGACAAGGTTACAGGTCTTGTTAAAGGTGAAAATTAGAAGCAATCAGAAACAACATTTGGTCACCTGTGCTTGCATTTGTTTAATGTATTTCTCCCATTCTTGTAGTTTTTGTGTTTATGTAAGGTTTAGTGACAAGTAAGGGTTACTGAAATACAAGTTATGACAAAGCCCTTGCATCTTCTCAGGCAAGAATCTGAGATGCTTACCCAAAGCCCTTGATCTCCTCTCAGAATGTTTATTTGTTATTCACCATCTCTCACAAATCACTCAGGGCAAAACTGTGGCCTCAGGCCTTTACTGAATTAAATAGGAACCACACATGTGCATGCAAAACCAGAACTAGACCCTTAGTCTTCAACTAGTAATCTCTCTCCATCACTCTTCTTTCATTTAAAAAACCTCACTGGTTTAATTAAATGCCCCTTATCGTGGGACAGATATGAAATATTTTTATACTGTTTTAAGTTTTTACCTCCCTAATTTTGCTTGACCTGTGATTCAGGACTTGGCCCTGTCTTCAGTATTTTAAAGCAGCTGCTTTGTTTATTTACCTAGTCTTTTGACTTCAGCTGAATTTCCTGCTGTGCATGGCAGTAGCAAGAGCTGCAAAATGAAGTAGCAAAAACAAATCAAATGAGCACACAATCTGATAAAAAGACTTGGATTTTCAGATGACTTTTTTGTCAGTCCTCTAAACAACTGTATAAATGTAAGCTAATGCTGACTGCTGACATAAATTGCTTTTATTTATTTGGCATATAGCTGTAAGCACAAGTTGAGAAATAATTTTTATATTATTTATGTGTCTCTAGGAAAGCATGTTTTCTCTGATAGCAATATAGTAACCAGAAATGATTAGAAAGGTTCTGAATAAATGTATTTTCAATGAATTTTGATGATTTATAAAAAGCAAAACTTTGGAGGAAACTGCTTTTTAATAAGTAGTGGTCTGAGACATCAATATAGGATATTACCTTTGAAAAAGTTGTTACAAATTTGAGAAAAATGAGACAAAAGAATGTCAAATGACTTTACAAGACAGTTCTAACCAAGTCTTAGTAGAAGATAGAAGTCTCCTGTCCATTAGATCGGATCATTAATTGATGATGTAGGGCAACATTGAGATAGCAGTTATGTCAGAAGTGACAAAATCTGTAACTATGAAAAAATAAAACCCAATTTTATCTTTCAGTAATAATAAAAAAAAAAAATAAAGAAAGAGTAGTAATTTTTAGTTTAATCACAGAATAATAAAACAGCTTTTACTTCATTACAAAGGAAATAAATTTCTAAAGTTTAATATCTTCATCCAAGTTTGCAATATATTCTTTCTTTCCCAGATAGTAAGACAGGAAAAGAAATTTAAGAAATAAGCAGAATGGTTTAATGTTTCATATTTGATAGGGACGTGTATTTTATTTTAAAAATATAAAAAAAAAAAAAAGACAAAATATTTTAGTCTTAATTTACAGCTGAAGAACATAAGCTACAGAGCTTGAACTCATCTGCTTATAACACGATCCACAGTTGGTCAATGGCAAAGGCAAAGTTCAGGATATATCATTCTCAGACCACTGTCTTACAACTGTACCATTTTGCCAAATAAGGAAAAATATTGTTACCTGCCATTTACCATGACCTTATATGATGTTTAGTTTTCACTTCTTTCCTTAAGCACTCATACCTCTCAATGTTCTAATTATCTTTTGTGCTGACCTTTATTTCCCCGTATCTGACATTTGGTCCTTGCATTACCTAGATGATCTCACAAAGTCTGTCAGAGAAGGGGCAATGAGTCTCCTGCCCAGCTGCACCTGGTTCCTGGCTTAGTTTTTCCATGCAGCGCTCAGGTTAGGTGCATCCTTGCCTTACTGAAGAGATATTTTGTGCAGCTGGATGGTTGTGGAGTTGCACCTGGGGACAGATCTTCTGAGTATAAATTTGCTATTTTTCTCTTGAATTTTGTTCTTGCATTGGCTTCACTTTTGAGATGCTAACATCTTTTAACTAGAGCTTAGCAAAAGTGGGGAAGATTTTCCTAGTTAGTATTTGGAAAGGCAAGCGGTGGTGTCACCTTAATGCAAAAGTCCATTATTGTCCTTAAGAAATTGGGTTTCTTTCCTGACAGTGCCTGAGAGTAACTCACAGGTCACTGAAAAAGCATCAGAAAGCTTAGACTCATTAGGGAACAATTACCTACTCCCAGAAGAGTGCAAAAACCATTTTCTTATTAAAGATTAGGGCATTAAAAACAGACTGGAAAAAACACCCCACCAACAACACACTGAGAACAGAAGCCCATTAATCTTTGCTCAATATCCCATGCAAATGTTTGAAGACTGATGCAAGTGGATTAAGTACAGTATTATAATCGGTTTCAATTACTCTATTATTATTTCCACCAGAGCAGCTACCAGAGAGTTCTTCTGTAGTGGCATTTAATGTGGTTGAGGGGATGTCTAAATTAATGTGTGTTCTCACAAATGATTGTCTATTGAAAAAAAAAAAAAAAAGAAATTAAAAAAAAAAGAAATAATAATAAAAAAAAGTATGTGGCAAGTAGACAACTGACTGGGCATAATTTTTCAGAGCAAGGTAGCACAGGAGAGAACAGTTTTCTGTGGCAAGATCACAAGTGGAGACAATATTCCTGTGACCACTTTAGTCTGGTAAGTCAGTTGCAGTACATTTTCTACTAATTGGAAACAAATTAGCACTGTCGGGAGGAAACAGTACGAATATTGAACTCTAATCTCCTGCTGAACGTGTCATGCGTATTATCTAGGAGGTTTTTAACATTTTTGTGTACAGCTGTTTTTTTCTTAGCCTCTCATTATTTAATTTTGCCTCTGGGATTCCACTTTTAATCAGACACTAGCCTTATTTTCAAATCTTGAATTACTTTGAATAAATTAAGAATGTTAATTACTGTACAGGTAATGTCTCTTTAGATAATGACAGGATTGTGTTTTGGAAGCTTATTAGAATTTTTCCCCTTCTCTGAGAAATGCCTAGTTTAAGTGTTGGATCTGTGTACATCTCAAGAGATTGATATTTTGTAAATAACCTACCTGGATCTCTACCTATTTTTATTCAACTTTTTGTGTGGGTGGGTAGAAGACATTTGAATAAAACCCTGGAATTCTGTTGTATAAATGCCTATTCAATACAAGATTGAGAAATACTTTTTAAAAAAACCCTGTAACATTCTTATGGAATGTGATAATATGGGTGTAACCATATGTGTCATAGCACAGGCACTATTGTGAAGATGTTTGAAGGGTAAAGTCAAATTACCACAAACCCCTTAAATGTGGTCAACTTCTCAATCTTTTATCCTTAGAGTAGTACATTTTATGCAGAAGTGGTATGAGAGATGCTGGATAGGTGAACTCAAAGGTAGATACATTTTAATTCATACAGTGATGGAACCACTGCTCTGTAAATATCTTCATTATAGTTTTGCACATTCTAGATACTTTTTGTCTATTCAGTCATTTATTACAGAGGTACACATGTTCACCAGAGCTGAGCTCTTTTACAGGGGTAGCATATACCAAAGCAAAGACAATATCCAGATCAAAATCAGGACTTCAAATTTAGCATTGTATGGAAGGATTTATTAGGGAGTTTTCAGGGCTTCATGCATGATATATGTGTGTACATACAGTTATGGTAACATGTATTTCTGATCTTATTTGCTAAATGGTCATAATTATTCTCGAAATATATTTGATAATGTATTGGAAAGGGTCTTTTCTTGGATTAAGATTTCATTTTAGGTTTTTATTCACCATTTTAAGCAGAGAATCTTGCTGGTGTCAGTTGAGGCTAACAGCAAAGGTGTAATTTGTATAAATTACCCTTCTATTAGGTTTTGGGCTTTTTTTCCCCTTATTTGCCCAGATAGGTCGTGGACTCCCCATCCCTGGTGGTGTTCAAGCCCAGGCTGGATGGGGCTCTGTCTGGCTCCATTCTACCTGGTCCAGTAGAATGTTTCCTGCCCACAGCAGAGTGGGTTGGAACTAGATGAACTTTAAGGTCCCTTTCAACCCAAACCATTTCATGATTCTATGATTCTATGATCTATGAACTATGTTTTTTATTTTTCAAATAGAAAACAATAACCTTTTAAGAATCAAACTGGGGTCATTTATTGTACTGATCGACTTTTGCTACAGTTTAAAGAGACAGAAAAGTTCATAAACTTAGCAAAGAAATATACCAGGTTATTCACTATGGAAAGGAACATAGTGAACATGAAACAACCATTCTCTTATTTTTTAATATTTAACTTAAGACAATTGAGTTAGAAATTTATCCAAAAAAAGGAAACTTGGAAAATCAGAAACACTATTTGTAAAGTTATTTGCAAGATACAGACAACTGGAATTCACAGTCTCATTTTTTTTGCTATGCAATAACATAACTTCCAAAATAAAATCATAAAGGTTAATCACATAACTGTACACTTAATAATGAATGCCAGAAGATGCCTTAGTATTTTATGCCTGTGTGATCATTACTGATAATATGTCTGGTGCTGAAAAACTTATTCAATTCCTGAAAAATAGTTGTCAATTACTATGCAACCAAGTAAAATGGCAAGTTAGACAGCTGCATTGATGTTAATTAATCAGTACTTTACAGAGAGAATCAATGCAATACAACTAAATTGAAAAGGCTTCCTTTCCATACCTGGGGCCAGGTTCACCACTGAACACAATTCCTTTGCCAAGAATAAGAACTTTCATTAGGTAAAGCCAAGAAATCCCAGCTTTTAGTCATATTGTTTGAGATCTGAACTATGCTAAAGCTTGGACTTCAGCCATTAGATTTTATTCATGGAGGATTATTGATGTCAGATATTTTATCTTTACAGCATGACTTTACAGTACACTCCTTAGTAAATCTGTGAAATCACATATTAAAATCTTGTTAGAAAGTCACTATTTTTTTAAGGACAGTATGAAACCCTTTTGTAAATAAATTAGATTTGTGGATTCTGTCTAAATAGTCTGTCCAAAAGAGATTGAAAAATTTGATCAATATTATATAGCATAAATCCTCATCTGTTTTTCCTTTTGTTTATTATATAAGGGATTTTTCCAAACAACTAAGTCTTAGTTCTGAAAACAGTGCATTGCTTACTAAAATTTTCTAGAAAAGTTGAAATTAATGCCTGCTTTAAAATCAGGATATTGAAAAGTGACAACTAGTGAACTTCATAGTGGATATCACAGTAGACAAAGACTATGTATGTTACTACACTATATAACTTTCCAAAAATAGGTACATTATAAGTTTTAAAGGTCTAGCAATACAATGCAATTGCACTCTTTCTTTTAGCTTTACTTGTTTTCTTTGTTCTTTTATGTATGTGTGTGTGTGAAGGATTTGCTGTTGTGTTTGTAAAGATGCTAACCAAACAGCAAAAGAGGTCTTTTGATAGACACTCTCCCCTCTCTCCCCAGTGGTGCGAGGACGGATTCTGTGTCTCCCCTTTTTATATCCCTTTTCATGTCTTCCTCCAGACTAGTCAGGTCTGTCAGAGAAAACCAAGTTCACAACAACTTAAAAGCATACTGAGGGAGGGTTTTGCTTCCTTTTTCCCTTCCTTTTTTTGCACTATCTAGTTTCTTATTACTTTGATAAACGTATATTTGCTACAAAAAAACAAACAAACAAAAACAAAACAAAACAAAACAAAACAAAACAAAAAAAAAAAAAAAAAACAAAAAAAAACNAAAAAAAAAAAAAAAACCAACAAAAACCCCAAACAACTTTTTGAGAAAAGTTCTCGTTAAAATTCATTATATGAATCAAAGCTATTTACTTTTCATTTGGAAAGTGGGATTTTTTTAGACATTGAAATTAGGTTGCTTTCTACTTCTTATATGCACATTAGTATTGCTATTGGTAAAATTTATAGGCAATAAAACATGAAATATTAGTATTAAATATTAATTGTTGAACAGTCATAATAAAATATCGAACATAACACTCTTCATTTTATGGCTTGTAATCTTGCTTCTAAATGCTACTTTTAATTCCCAAGAAGGATAACCATGTGGAAAAGACTTGAAATGTAATTAATACCTCAGCAGGCTGAAATCCCTTGGAAAGGGGAATTAAACCATGTTGTTCCACCATGCATCATACCAGTATACTATTTCCACATCACATATAAGGTAGACAATATTATAGTAACTTTAAAAGTCTTAATAATAATCATAATAATTTTGTGGAATTGTGGGGTTTGTTTTTGTTTTGGTTTGGTTTGGTTTTTTTGTGTTTTTGTTTGTTTGTTTGTTTTGTTTGGTTTTTTTTGTTTGTTTTATGTTTGTTTTGGAATATCCTGGTCAGGAACCAAAAGGAGCCAAAGACTGGTGAACATTACACTGGATAAATGCTTCTTTTCACTTTTCCAACAAGAACATTTAACTATTCAAAAAAATTATCAGCTTCCCAAGAGCAACAAAAATTTTACCCAAAACCCAGACTGAAATAAATTAATTAAATTAATAAAGGAAAAGAAAGACGGCAAAAACTCTTCCAAGAATCAAAATGCTTAGATTTTTATTTCCATTCCCATACCTAAAAATCTAAACCTATTCTTTGACTTTTGGTTTTAATAGTTTTATTGCATATCCTATAGGACTAAAAAAGACAAACAAAAAAACCAAAACAAACCAACCAACCAACCAAAAAAACCCACTCAAACAAAATCAAACCAAAACAACAACAACAACAACAAAAGAACAAAAATTCAATGGCAGGGACTCTGACAACGAAGGATTGCATAATACAGAAGATCCAGTTCAAGGCCATCTAAGGAATATGAATATTCCCAGGTCCCAAGGACTTGATGAAGTGCAAGTGATGGTCCCAAGGGAATCAAGACATTAAGTTGCTAAGCCACTGTCCATCATATTAGAAAAGTCATTGCAGACTGGTGAAGTTCCCAGTGACTGGAAAAGGGAAAACATAAAATCCGTTTTTTAAAAGGTAGAAAAAGGAGAACCTAAGGAACTACAGGCTGGTCAGTTTCACCGTGGTGTGTGGCAAGATGATTGATCGGATCTTCCTAGGAACTTTGCAAATGCACGTGGAAAATAAGGAGGTGATTGGTGACAGCCAATATGGCTATCATCCCTGACAAATTTTGTGGTCTTCTACAGCAGCTACAGCATTGGTAAATAAGGCACTGATGTCATCTACCTGGACTTGTGTGAAATAGTCGACGCTGTCCCACACATCATCCATCTCTCTAAAATGGAGGGGCATGGATTTGACGGACTGCTCATTGTATAAGGAATTGGCTGTATGGTTGTAGTCAAAGAGCTGTGATCAATGTCTTGATAGCATCGTGGAGAGCAGTGATGAAGGCCATTCCTCAGGGGCTGGCATTGGAACTGGCACTGTTTAACATCTTTTGTCAGTGACATGGACTGTGGGATCAAATACACACTTGACAAGATTACTGATGACACCAAGCTGTGTGGTACAGTTGACACGCTGGAGAGAAGGGATGCCATCTACAGGGACCTTGAAAGACTTGCAAAGGTGAGCTATGCAAACCACATGAAGATCAACAAAGACAAATGCAAGGTCCTGCACCTAGATCAAGGCAATCCCAAACATGAATACAGACTGGGTGACAAGTGGAATGATGAGTAGACCTCAGGAAAAGGACTTGGGGGTGTTGGATAAAAAGGTGGACAAGTTCTAACAAAGTACATTTGCAGCATAGAAACACAACTGTACCCTATCCTGGGCTGCATCAAAAGAAGCATGACCATCAGGTCAAGAAAGGGGATTCTTCCCCTCTGCTCTGCTTTGGTGCAACCCCACCTGGAGTACTGCAGTAAAGTTATATTGGTAGGAATTTTAATATAAAGGAAAAAAAATGTGCTCATTACAGTACATCATTCATCCTCAGTAATGAATGAGGCAATATGGGATCACAAAATCCAAAACTGTTCAGAATGTGCCTAAGCAGGTGGCATTAAAAGTGCATTTTTTAAATTTTTGAGATATTTTTATATATTTTAGAGTTTGCAACACCTTTACAATCACTTTTACCGGAATGTGAATGTGGAAATGTGCTTGTGTGTGCCCTTGTATTAATAGATATACATCTGGCAATATTAGTAATGAAAGCTGCTGAAGATTATAACCAAACTTTGCACTGAAAAAGGGTTATTGGAGAAAGTAATTAGAGGCACATTCTATTAAGGAGCCTGCATGAAAAAACGAGGTATTTTCTGTAGCATTTCAGCTTCTCTAAACATTACTATCTTTTTCTGTTTTGTGGCATTGGCCAATATCACACAATCTCTGCAAAGACCTCTCAGTTTGCAACTACATAGTTACATTAAAATTAGAGAAGTGCAGTTTCTCTTTATCCTCTCTCTATCCTATCTTTTCTTTGTCTGCCATTCTTTGTCTCTTTCATAAATAAGAAAGCATACATCTTAACTTGTTCCAAGTCTTAATAGCACTCCAACTGTGGGATTTGGCTTTAGCTCATATGCTCTGATTCCTAGTTTTAAAGCAAAAAGACTATCCCTGCAGGAAGGAAATAAAATAAAAATAAAATAAATAGAAAAAAAAGCATATTGTTTGATGTCTTTGAGTTCCTGAGCAAAGAGGTGAAAGGTGAAAATTTCTAGTAGAAATGTAATAGAAATGTACATCTAAAAAATTGATACCTAAATGCACTGATGATAAAAGAGAGCCCTAGTTTGATGAGTATTTAAAATACCTCCAATGAGTCTGAAGTAGAAATTCTCTTTGTTATGTGTTCAACACAAATACAGACTTTTCAGATGAGATGAGGCAACATTCCAGAGCAGATTAGCCCACTTGGTCTGCAGTGCTTCATGATCTTGACTTATGAACTCTGTGAACTCAAATTCTGTTAGCACTGTCTCAGAATTACAATGAAGAAAACATAGCTCCAGAAGCTTAAATGCTGTGGTTTTAAGTAATCTTAGTTTTAATCAAAAGACTCCCCAGTGGAGTATTCCATGTGTTTTATTCATGGTAAATGAAATGAGCTGGAAGGGTTGCCATTGTGGTTAGGCAGTAAGGAATTATTTTATTTTAAAAACACTGTGATTAGCTTTGTATATACGTGGGTGGGTGGAAGGGTGGGTGTGAGCAGCCCTAATGAGTGAGCGCATATGTAGACACAACAATGTGGTAGTGAAAGCCAAGAAAATTAAATGTCACTTTTTTTCTATCCTTAGGAGTTTTATTAAATGTGGAGGCAAATAATATNAATATAAAAGTAATAGTATGGAATCAGGCTATATGCATTGATACAGTTATCAACACTGTACTCTAGAAGCTTCACTTAAAAAAAAAAAAAAAAAAACACCAAAAACCAAAACACTTAATTTTTAGCTGTGTAGAGCCTGAAGAAAAATACCAACTTTTCTAGAGGCAATGATAAAAATATGTGAAAGAGTTAATTGTTTTGATAATATTTAACTGATACATTAGTAGTATGATCTTAGAATCAAAGAAAGAGCCCCTATTCTACCACTGAAATGTCCCTGATGGAGCACACTGGCAAGACAGAGTGTGGGAGGTTGAGGGCTATTCTATGCCTATCTTCCTCGATACTGCCAATAAAGCAAATTGTATCAGTATACAAACAGCGTGGCTTCGCAGAGAGGAAAGCCCCAATTATCAAAACTTATTTCCTTTTATGACAAAGTAACCCACCTTGGCTGTCAAGGGAAGCCAGTTCATGTAATGCTTTTGGTTTTCAGTAAAGCTTTCAGTACTGTCTCTCACAGGATCCTTCTAAACAAAATGTCCAGCTGGATAAACATATCATACAGTGGGTGAGCAATTGGCTCATAGGTTAAGCACAGAGAGTAACACTAAATGGGGTGACATCAGACTGGCAAACTGTCACCAGTGGGGTTCCACAGGGATCCATCTCAGACACTGTGCTCTTCAACAGCTTCATAAATTACTTGGATGCAGGACTGGAAAGGATACTAAGCAAGTTTGCAGATGACAAAAAACAAAGAGGAGCTCTTGACTCCTTCAAAGGCAGGAAGGCCCCACAGAAAGACCTCAACAAATTAGAGGACTGGGCAATTGCCAACCACATGAAGTTGAACAAGGGAATGTGCTGGATTCTGCACCTGCGGTGGGGCAACCTTGGTTTCCCCATACAAACTGGGGAATGAGGCGCTGGAAAGCAGTGCCATGGAAAGGGACCCCGGGGGCCCTTCAGCCCAAGCTGAATCTGAGTCAGCAGTGCCCTGGCAGCCAGGAGGGCCAACCATGTCCTGGGGGGCATCGGACAAAGCATCGCCAGCCGGTCGAGGGAGGGGATTGTCCCACTCTGCTCTGCACTAGGATGGCCTCACCTTGAATATTGTGTGCAGTTTGGGGTACTGCAATATAAGATATGAAGCTATTGGAGAGTGTCCAAAGTAAGACAATGGTGAAGGGCCTTGAGGGGAAGCTGCATGAGGAATGGCTGAGGTCACTTGGTCTGTTCAGCCTGGAGGAGACAGAGGGGACACCTAATTGCAGTTACAATTTCCCTGTGAGTAGGAAAGGAGAGACAGGCACTGATCTCTTCTCTGTGGTGACCAGTGACAGGACCCAGGGGAATGGCCTGAAGTTGTGTTTGGGGATGTTTAGGTTGAATGTTAGAAAAAGGTTCTTCGCCCAGAGTGTGGTTGGACACTGGAACAGCCTCCCCAGGGAAGTGGCCACACCACCAAGGCTGTCAGAGTCCAAGAAATATTTGAACCATGTTTTCAGTCACATGGTGTGACTCCTGTGGATTATCTTGTGAAGAGTCAGGAGTTGGACTGGATGATCCTTCTGGGATCTCTTCCAGATAGGTACATTCTGTGATTCTGTGAAATCACAAAGTAAAAGTTTTTAAACTATGTTTTAAGAGGTTTACTGGACTTGGTAAAAATTAAGAGTTTTCTTCACTTTCACATCTATATTATTTGTTATAAAATTGTCCTAAACTGTTTTAAGATATAATTAAGCATTATTGTTATATAATAGTAATAGTAACGATAATACAATCAACATGAGGAATAATTATCAGAAATATAAATAAATATACAATATTTATTAATTTAATTTTACATTAACAGCCAATATGTTTTCATGTTCTTGTATCTTACAAACACTTCAAACACTTCCCACAAATCAGGAATCCAAACATAATTTTGTTTTAAGATGTTTTGAATTTGTAGATAGCGATTGTAAGTTTAAAAAAAAGCAAAACAAACCTCTTTGACATAACATTTATGGTAATGGGACTTTTAAAGGGAAAAATAAGGTCCTCTGAAGCTAAGCCAAATATAGCTAGGAGAAACTAAAGAAAACCGGCAACTGTTCCCTGTACCCTGAGGCTCTCTGGAAAGCCCTAGCTTACGACACCTCTGAGGGAATTTAACATCATAACATTTTAAAGATGTCCAAGTGGCATGTATGAAATACCCGGGCACTTTCTGCTGAACTCTGACATATTTGGAAGTTTATTTTTTGTTGGATAGGTATTCATGACCCAGCTATCTGGACTGGGAACTGAACTGGAAACATAGTGTGATAAAAACTCTCTTGTGAGACATCTTGCATCTACTTGTTCTTCTAAAATGAAATAGTTGTAAGTATATTGAAATCAAAACAAATGACAACCAGTCAGCTAAAAACCCCTGAAATTCACAGAGAACATTTCAGTTTGAAAGATTAATTTTAATTTAAGGAAAAAGTACAAATGGAAATAAGAACAAAGACAATGTCTCTATTAGAGAAGACAGTGCATACTTATATGTAACATGCTGAATCAAGTCTGGCTCACAATCCCTCCAGAGATAACAACATAAAAAAGTGTGCATAGAAAGGAAAATGTAGCCTTGCCACCTCAGTGACTGTTTCGTAGCTATATGCATCTCAAGAAAGTTATATTGAAGTCCAGACCTGTTTAATTTAGTTGGTGGATTTTTCTTCACTGAGTTCACTGTGTCCAGGGTCTTATGAGAACTGTCTTCATCACAATATTTTCTAATACTTACAATACTAGTTAAAACCACATGTCTTTTTCACTTTAAAATGGAAAACTGATTTGACTTCTTGGAAATGTCTAAGTGATCCAGACTTGTTATATGACCTTGACTGAGTAATTTGTTTCTAGTACAAAAGCGTTAAGCCAGGCTAACAATCATCCACAGGCAATAGTTGCCATGGACAGAAATCCAGCAATATTGTTTGTTATGTTGAAGCTGTGAAATAAAAGCAAACCACCAAATATTAAAGGCTTTCAAAAACACTCTCTTGTTTAAAAAGACAAGTTCATCATGAGTTCTAATTAAAGTTCTTGAAAGACACAAAGCTATTTATGCAACATATCCTACTTTCACTCAGAAAAATATTCTTTACTACATCCTCATCCAACAAGGTGAAGACCTCAAACATTTAGTTTACTGCTAACTCTGTATAAATAATAAGTACATTACTGAAGTAGCATCTTTTGAATAGATGTAGCTAATTCAACAGATAAGAATGATGAAAAAATTATTTTGACTATAATAATTGTAGTCTAACTTTATTTCTTAAGAAACACATGAGAGTGTTATTATGTGACCAGCCTCCAAAGTGCTAAAACAGCAGTAAGTACCAGAAAAAAATGCTGCAGTGAGGGCTGTAATCATATTCTGCTAAACACTTGAATTATAATCTTGGGAATCTGGAACAAGAAAAGGACTTCCTCTAGAAGTACATTTGACTATGTGTTAATGAGCTCCACCACTTCTACATGAACTTGCAAAACTGTCTTTTCTCAACCTTCTCTTCCTTAATTTGAATCAGAAGATTCACAATGTTCTCACTCTTACTTTCTCATACATTGGAAGAAAGATCATCTAAAAATCACTTAGGTTTAAATGAGAACAAAAAATGGGTTGTTTTTTTGTTTGTTTGTTTGGTTGGTTTTTTTTAACTGTGGTGGTGAATGTTTCTTGGAGAATCTAATTCCTTCTTTCTAATTACCTGAGCCTTAGAATAAGCACAGTTGTTTTAATAAGAAAGCACTTGGGCTTAAAAATGCATCCATGGGCAAAGCCCTCTTGGTCCTCAGATCCTGGCATCCTTGATCTTTACTGCGCATGTGCACATGTGAATTCACAGAATCACAGCAAGGTGGAAGGGATCCACAAGGATCATCAGGTTAAACTCCTAGCCCTGTGTAGGACCATCCTCAAGTCTAAATGCTTCTTAAACCTTTTCAGGATTGGTGCTGTGACCATTTCCCTGGAGAGCCTGTTTCAGCCCTGAATCACCCTCTGAGTGAAGATCCTCTTCCTAATATCCAACCTTAATCTCCCCTGACAGAATTTCAAGCCACTACCTCGGGCTCTGCCCCTGTTGGTGTTGTGATCATCCTCATCCTGTAATGGACCTGTGATATTTCTATATTGCCTTTGGCCATTAATGTATTGAAAAAACTCTTTTTATCGCTCTTTTTATTTTCTCCTAGAGCAACAAACAGAATCTCGGTATTTTTTCCACGTTACTTAACCTTGCTTTCACAGGGCACACACCTTCCTTTTTTGCCTTATTTCCAAGAGAAGATCCCCATTCAGGCAAGCCAGCCGTCTAACTCTCCTCCTTGACTTCCAGCATTTGGGAATTGTCTACTCCTGTGCCTTTAGGAGGTGATGTTTGAAAAGTGATCCGACTATGTCACTAAGACATCAGTTGGTGATGAAAATGTGGATTTTTGAATGCACATGAGAATTTCAATTCAGCTTGTGTCGGAGATTTGACAGAAATTTGGATCATAGTGCATCCGTGTGTCTAATATTAATGAATTGTTAATTCTGAAGATACAAGACTGAAAACAAAAAATACCATTGGGATAAAATACATTAATCTTTAAATCTTTCATCCTCTCCTCCTTCCGTCTATCAGATGGCAAGAGATGCAAAATGGGCTTTCCTGTCTTTGTGATTTAGGACATACCTGTTTGGCCATCACTTCACAGATAATACAGTCTTTACCAAAGATTTTCCAGGTCTTAACTGAGTAGGCTGGCACACACTAACACAATGAAGAGCGAGGCAGTTCATCGTTTGACTGATGAGACAGAATTCCAGACCCAATAGTAATTAACTTGATTATGTTTTCCGGTGTCTGTGCTCTTCACAAAAACCTATAATACAGATTGCTGGAACTTTTTTCAGAGAATTCCCCTGCGTGGATTGTCCGTGTTAGACCTATAGAGAAGAAATAATAGATTCTAAAAGAAAATGTTTCCTCTTAACTAATGGAAGTGTTATTTTTTTGCCTTTTTTACATAGCGGACTTCAGCACACAAGTTCAGCACCTTTTCATCAGTGGACAAGTTAATTAAAAAGAAACAAACCACCATGGGATGTGAATAAATAATTTTAATGAAAATAGCTCATAGTCAATCTTTCCACTGTGTAATGATCATAACAGATCAATAGTACTTTAATTGGATTGCTGAATTATATTTTCTATTGAGGACAGTAACTTCTACTTCATAAATGGAAACCTAAACTGTTACATATGAGGGTTTTTTCTTCAAATCTCTCACTTTATTTCTTTGAAATTATGGTATGTGAGTTTAAAATGCAAATATCAAGGGGAGGAGCTATAAATGTATTTTACAACATGATACCAAAAAAATTGTTAGGCCCCTTTTCACTATAAGTTGGTTACAGATGTTATGGCTTCATCCTTGTAAAAGTGCAGGTGAGAGGTACATATTCTTAGTACAAAAACAAAGGTTTGTTTCAAATATTAAGGACACCCAGACAAGAACATAACCAGTGACTAAGGAAACTCAAATCCAACAATGGGATTTTTGTGCTATTGTTTGAAGTGCTTACAGAGCTTGCTAGAGATTTTATTATTCTCACTCTCTTTGATACGCGTATTTTCTGAGCAAGTGTCAGAGCTCAGTGGCCTCCTGTGTCTGTCCCTTGATGAGCAGCACCTCCAATGCCTACCTGTAACTGCATGACTCATGCACGTGGGAGCAGCTTACCTGAGAGAAAAGTAATAAAGGCACAAGACTGGCAGAAAACCTGGATTTATCTCAGATGTAGCAGTCATGAGGAGGGAGAAGAAGGAAGGAATTTTGTAGCTCAGTATCCACCTCAACGGTTTATGAAGTCCTTAAAATAAGAAGATCCTCCTTTGACTGATGGAAGGAGCACACAGTATCCTTTGCTGAACTCTTGCAAAACTTTCTTGTAACAGCTAACAAGAATCTATCGCAAATCTTCCATATATTGCAACTTATGTGTAAAATGCATGCAGTTAGAGGATAAGCATTTTTTAATTTTTCAGTTACATCTCTATGTTTGTGCAACTATTTCTTAAGGTACCACAAAATAATGATCAGTATAAATGTCTTCAAACTCTTTTTTTTCCTCTCATTTTTATTTCTTTTTTTTTTTTTTTTTAGCTCTAAGTGTATTTTTGACAATGCCATGCTCATAATCAGAGGAAATGACAGTAACAAAAGTATCTTTTGGCTTAGCAGTGTGTGTGTGCAAATATAAACATTGAGATTGAAATAAATACAATAGCAAATTTAAATTTGTATCAAATACAAAAAATACATGTATTAATAAGTCTAGAGGTGCAATACAGCAGCAAACTATTCCTCCAGGCCCATGCATACATGAGCAAGTTGCCTCCATCTTCCATTCCATTCCACTTCTTGAGAAAAGCCATAAAAGCAGAGAATGTGCAAGTACAGGCTGAATGAAATTATTTGTTCAGGTCAACAGGTTGGATCAGAGGTCAGACCAATAAAATGACCAGCTTTTCATTGGAACTGAGATCTACCTATACTTCTGTATGATTGAAATTGATAGCTTTTCAATATTGTTTCTTGAAAAATGTGTCACTAAGTGACATGGTTTTCACCTTTAAATCTGAGGTGAAAATAAGATGGTCTGTCTCTCATTAATCTTGCAAATATATTTTGGAACCTTTGCTATGTTTTGGCTGGCTGAAACTTCCTAAATTCCAGGAGGAAAGCTCCCTTTCCTGTCTTCTGCCATAAATAACATCTTTCTCTTAATGTATTTTACTATTCAGAACAGTTTCTAAGCCTGTTCACAAAGCTGTCAGGGCAAATGAATCGCTTTCCCCTGATGTTTGTTATTAACAGATTGTATACTGATAGGATAATAACCTCTTTCTTTCTACATGAAAGGCATTCTTGTGAGCTGGATTACAACTATAGATATAAAAGACATGCTCTGTGGATAACTTCCAGGCTACTTTGCACCACATTGCTCTCCCATAATTTTCTGTTTGTTATCTTGAACGAGTGACAGTAACCACCGATCAGAAACTGAAATTTATGTGAAATGAGTACCACATGTATGATGTTTACTTCAGTCTGGGCAAAGCAGAGACAGATCATTACAGCCCATGGACCTGTGTGTTTCTGACTGTGTGCAATTTAATATCAAGTGCCATAACTCGAATATACAATAACAA
>VXAU01000003.1:105333-132019 GCA_013399695.1 Formicarius rufipectus | reverse complement strand
AAAAAAAAAAAAAAGACTGGTTTGAAAAATAAACCTCTTATCATATCATGACAAGCTTCCAGCAAGGTTTTGTCAAACAAGTACTTATTTGTTTGTTATAATTTGTTCAAATGATAGTTTTTCTTCTTTGGTGGATAACTGTAGATGTTTTTAATATATGTAGGTTACTGGTATTTGATTGAAGATTTGAAGGAGAGCGGCAAAGGTTTTGCTAATAAAAAAATAAACTCCCCAAGACCATTAGAACGTACAAGTGAAGATGTGAATGACAAATAACTTCAGCTAAAAGTGAAGTATTTCCAAAGACTTTTCATACATGCTGGAAAAGATCAGAGTTCATTTCTGCCTCTGCCATACCACTGAAACGTTAAGTACAAGACAGCATGTAGCCCTTCATTCCTGTAAATTGTTAGCATTTTGTTAAGATTTATGAAACCTTGCTTTGAGTACTTAAAGGAGACATTTAAATTAGGAACTTACTAAGCCTAAGTTCCTCTTGCAGTCTGTCAAATAAAATAAATTATTCACATTGAACCTGAATTGCAAGTTTAGAGTATTCATCTCTATAAAATAACTGTAGTGGCACAGCATTAGCATTCAGTTAAAGTAACCAAAATTATGTTGTTGGTCTCAATCTGAGCTATAGAAGTGTTATCTTGGTCAGTTAAAGAATGTGAAATCAAAATCTCAGGCAACATCCAATTAAAAAAAAAAAAAAAAAGATACACAGGCTGCTCATTCTCATTCTTTTTCTATCAGGTCATTTCTTGAGGGGAATACTGATGACTAACTGAAAAAGTGTTTCAAACATATGAGTTTATTTAATTTTATGGATTAAAATTCTAATTATGTTTTATGTGCGTTCTTTGAATGTTCCAATTCTGGTATACTACAGCGAAAGTAGAAATATTCACAAATATGCAGTCCCAGGGCATATTGAGAATTCTAATATAATTGTTTGTGTCTCCGTTGTATTCTATGTGAGCTTTGAATAAAACATGTTCTGTGATGTATTTTGTTCTTTTCGATATAATTCCAAATGCACTTAAAACAAAGACATTTTTCCATCAAATGTGTTTTTGACATTCTATAAAAAGGCCATATATCTTGCTATTTAAAGTAAAAAGTTTAGTGTAGGTAGATATATAAAGAACATTAATAAAGATTTTTTTGTCTGTTAAGGTAAACTCCAATCAATCCTAGGAGTTTCTTTATATGTTTTCAAGATAACTCCTAAACCTGTTGAAAGCTCTGCATCAACATTATCATAGATTTGATATCTTTGTAGTATCCTGATATCATGTCTTTGTCAGTTACACAACAAGGATGTAAAACTGAGGGATTTTTGCACTTTGCTCCATTTACCCATTGAGAACACCACCATATGACACATCCTCCTATTTATTCTTTGCTGCTCTTTTCTGAACTTCAGCTTTTGCTGAAAAAAGGTTTACATTCCAAATTCAGAGATTTATGAAAACAATAAATATTAACTTTTGCTTATATCTTGTTTGTTTGTTTGTTTCATAACTGTAAATTTGGACACATAATGTACGTTTTGATGGGTTCCAGTTAAGTAGCTTTCTTATATTAACCTTGATGTCAACTGAATATGTGATTGTCGTCTTTTTGAAAGCAACAATACAGAAAGTTTGCCTTCATGAATAACACAGACTGGATTCTCCACTGATAAGTCAAAGTAGAACTCCATTAACATCAATTTTCAGACACTCAGAATTTTTCTCATAAATTTATTTTTACATTCTTTCTTCTTATTTCAGGCATATGTATGCAGATAGATCCACCTCTTCATATAAACATAAAAGACAATACTTTCACTAAAAAGTTGAAAAATAACACAGAATTTCAGATATATTTATCTTTCATTTATCTCTCAGAATATGATGCAAATTTATATGAGCTGCGAACACAGAAGTCTTCATCTCTATTTAATGTACTTGTTTATAGTCCTTTTTCAGTGACCTTAATGTTTTTGTGAGGATTTTAAAACTTGAAGTGTATGAAAAAGATCCTATATTCAAACAAATGAATCCCTTATATTTCACTGTATTTTTAACATGTTCTTCCTTCAATATCAAAAAAATTTCAAAACCAAACACCCCAAAACATGCTTTGAAGTTCTAATCCAACTCTTTTCACATTTTCTCCCAGAAGACTAGAGACTAATGTATAAATTATTCTGCTTTCTTCTGAGGTTTCAAGAATCATGACCAAATACTTCATCCAAAACTGTCTGCACATAACCCTTTAGTTTTTGATAGGGGATCATCAGTATTGAAAACTGTTCTCCAGTCTAATTGTGGGCAACAGCTACCATTCTCATAATTAATTTTTCCACAAGTTTTCAAAAGCTTTGTTCTGAGAAAGAAGGTTCAGTTTCTTTGTTGTACAGAGTAGCCTCCTTATTGAAGATTGTATAGATATGATCAAAGATACACATTTTGTTGTTTTGTTGTTTGATCATCAAATTAGTAAAATCATTTTAGAGGACTGTACTGATGGATGAATGGATCCAAAGGGAGAAATGAGACTATAAAGAAAGTTAACAAGGTATATTAGAGTAAGAAAAATAAATAACTTGAAAGAGTCCTTGTTCCCTTTACTATAGATTGTCTCTTTCTGTCATTCTCTCCATACTCAGAGGTACAGCAGAAAGATGATGAAGAAGTTAATTCCCATCAGCAGAGAACTTCTGCATTAGTTCAACTGTGAGACTCATAGAAAGAGCTTCACAAGGAAGTAGGCGGGAGTCTTAGCATTAGAAAAAGGAGTTTGAGTGTTTATAGGGATGTGAGGAATGTTAATACTATGAGTCATGCAGTACATCTGTGATTTAGCCAAGGTCATCATAAATTAAGAAAATTATTACTGTGCCAACAACATTCACATAGGTATTTGGTCTTTAAGAAACTGAATCAATGCTGTCAGTACATGACATGAGGAAACTTTATACAGACTGATAATCTATGCCTTGCTAAGCATATTCCAGACCTCCAGAGCACCCTGTACTTCCCTAAATAGTGACTGCCTGTTATAGGACAACATTTACATTGTCAGAAGGGAAGGAGCTGTTTTGTCACACCAGCAATTGCAGCAACTAATAAATCAGACAATCTTGACACATCTTCCAGCATGGGGTGTGGACAGAGTTGAACAATGCAAGGAGATAGAGCAGCCCTGCATAGAATTTACTCTGGATTACCCTGGATTACTTGCCCCGAAGGTCTCACTACATAAAACCCACTGCTTCAAGCAACAATTTAAATTTGCGTTAATCCTGAACCATGCACACAATGACTCATATGGGCTGGACAACATCATTTGCAAGAAGAAGCCAAACACTTGGTGTCACACCCTGTTTTCCTGCTCTTACCACTCCTCTAGGCACAGATGATGCGGTATCTGCATACAATCTTGGTTGCTCCACAGGCAAGGTTTATTTCAGTTAAAATCATTCTCACAAGTGTCATGAGCATCTTTGTGTAGCTGGGGGACAAGTGCAGATGTAATCACACAGCTTATGTCCATCCACAGCAGTGATAGCTACACTACAAATTACAAGTGAGTGCAGCTCTGAGCCCTTACTCTTAAAAGTCAAGATTACTTTGACAGGATTTGGGACAGTGAATCAACAATCTTAAAATTTCTAGATTTACAAGCAGAAAGACATTTTAGGCAATTAAGTCCTGTGTAACTCAGGCTTCATGATTTAACTCATTTACCTCTGCTACAAGAATTATTTTTTTTAATGGATTATTTTCTATTGTGAATATAAGTAGCAAATAAAAGGATTTATTATTTGCCAACATAAAAGAAGCAAATGCAAGTTAAACAAGTTGAAGTCTTATTGCTCAAAGGGTTATTATTTGAGAGCACAAAAATTATAAAATATTTTTGAGTGTTTTCCTCATTTCTAACTATTTTATAATCATTAAAGGAATTAATTTTGTCATAACAGCCTAAAGAAATGCAGTTATTACCGTACTTCATATTAACAGATTATGATTTTAAAAGAGATGTGCATATATTATTTCAAACCTCTCTTTCTTCAGATGAAGAAAAGATCCTTACAGAGTTTTTCTGTGTTTTGTTTTGGGTTTTGTTTTGTTTTGTTTTTAAATAAGTCTGGTTTACACAGATTTTGTTTAAACTTTACAAAGGAACAAAAAAATAACCTCTAGCTTGACTGAGGAAAATGCAGTAAAAATGTCAACTCAAATAATTATTTTTATCCTGCAAGTCTGAAGAAAAAGGTGGAAATAATGAGTCTAAATTAGAATATCATTTCTACCACTATAAATATGTAAGACTCGAGTTACCATCAGTGGAGTTCTTTTATGTGCTGAAATTAGGAGTCTTGCCCAGCACACCTCCATCAGAACACTCTTATGGGTTGAAAGAATTGTTCCCTAAATGGATTTTCATTTTTCTAAACTTCATTTTCAGTGAAAGTTTCACATTTTGAGTTTCTGTAACCCTTGGTCACAGGCTGCTAACCTCTCCCTCAAGCTAGCCTATTCTTTCCCTTGTCCCACCCCATGCCTTCTTGTTTTTCTGGCAAAGATCCCAGGTACAGGGAAATACTCTGCCAAACCCAAGTTCAGAGCGAGGACACAGTTCCGAAAGAACATTTCTGGAGAGGAGAATATCATATGAGGGACTTCATCTTTACAAAAGCAAAGATGCTTGCATATGATTAGTTATAGTAATAAGTCTTTCCAATTTAAACCTCCTGCTTCTGAGGATCCATGTAAATAATTTCAAAATCCCAACACCACCTTGGGTCTTTGTGGAAAAAAAGCAAAATGGAAGAAAATTGTGTTCCTGTTGTGATTCTTGTCTCCACAATAATGATATTGTACAACAACATCCAATAAAGTAAAACATGATTTCAGGGACAAATGTTTTCATACTCTATAATTTGAAACGTAGGCAAGACCCACATCAATATTTAAAGTTCCCTATACCCACACTTTGATTTAGCCAAATAGATTTGTCAGACTTACATCCCTTTGTCATTACAGCAGTAATGTTTGGTGTGACACATTTTTTCAGTCATTTTTTCCCTGATGTTTCTTTATAAGGCTCAGTTCCCCTTGATCAAAAAAATGTGAAATTATGCAAACATGGTGTAATGAAATTTTATTGCAACGAATATCACTGCTATTTAGCTAGAAAAATTCTTCCTTCATGCCTTAACAGAAACCAATTAATTGAAAATAGTGCAATGCAACAACTATGTTTTATGTTCTTGCCAATAATGACGGCTTATGAAGATAATATATTTGTAGCTAGTTGCAGGCTGCACTTAAATCTGTGTGGGCCTGCTTAATCCTCTTCTGCCTAAAATGTCCCACTGCTGAGAGGCTAAAGATAGAGTCTTGCTGAGCTGCAAAATGTGATGTGCCGGAGCAGGTGTAAGCAAGGATTAGAAGGCTTTCAACAACCCTGGGAAAGGCCCAGCTCTGAGGCATGTCCCGGCAATAGCTGAAAAAGAGGACTTTGCTTCTCTTTTCTTCAGACAACCCATGGAAAATCCCTGCTGCTGCTGGTGATGGATTTACCAGGGTCACCATGGAATTTTGAAAGTATGAGTCAGCATTTTCCGGAACCCACTTGCTTGGTTTCTTCTGGTTCTTTTCAGTTTTCCTCTACTGACAGTCTAAATACCAACTCCAGTACAAGCAAACCATCTCCTGAGAGGCTCAGAAAGAATTGTTATTAGCGAATCTAAACCACCAGTTATCCTGAGCATTGCATACAGTCTGGCCTTATCCCAAACTCTAGGAACCCCTTTTTCTTTTTCTCTATCTATAGGTCTGATTTGGAATACATGTGATCTTTCTGACTTGTGGACAATAATGTGATGTGAAAAAATCAGATTTAACAGGCATTTCAGAAAAAAAAATGCTCATCCTGAGCTGGATTCTTTCTCTATCCATGTAAGTCATTGCAAACATATCACAGTCCAGTTATTTCAAGTTTAACATTGAGCAAACTCCCTCCCTCGTATTTAGACCTTGTTGAAGGATGGCAGCTACATGATGCAGATGTTCATTTGGACTTTTTAAATTTATTACATGATTTGTCACTATTGTTATGAACTGCTGTTTACACTGGATACAGGATCACAGAGAATAAGGAACTGCCACACCTAGTGCTTCAGAATGAGTAGCAAACTGTCTGCATCCTTTTGAAGAGATAAACATTTAATTATCCCTGTGTCATTTCCTTATTGAGTCATCTCTGTATTGCTTAAACAGCTTCTTTTGACTTTGAGTGGCCTAGCCCACATTTCTCCTTGATATTGGTGGTGTGTAAAGTACAAAAGGAAATATGCCATCACAATGCCTTTGGACATACAAGGTAAAAATGCTGATCAATGCACTATTCATCTGCTATAGACTGGTGACAGCCATCTGAGGGTTGGATGAGGGCATGGTTATCTACCTTCAAATTGTTCTCCATTGCTGCTTTTAGGTCAGCAGTTGTGAAAGAAAATTTAGTCTGGAGTTCTGAACCAAGAGTCAAGACACTAAGCCCTGATAGTGCAGTTAAGTTTCCCAATTCTAAGACATCCAAGGAACAGTGATAGCCTGAGAAATCTAGATGATTTCTTCAGAGGACTACAGTGTTGAGAGAGATTTGCTTTCTCTTTGCATCTTCAAGAACAACTTTTTTATTAAACTACTTATCTTAAAAAATTACTAGAGTGTTTTCCCTATATTCTTTTTCCTGAGAAAACAAATGTTCAGATATTTAGTTTTTGATACATTTTCAGGTACAAAGGTGAACACAGAGAGGATGAAAAGGCAGAAAACAACTGCATACAACCTACAACTCCACAGAGCAGATACTAGGGCTGTCATCAGAAAATACCATTCCCTTCAGCATGCTGGAAATGGAATCAGTAATTTTCAAAATATTTTCAGCCTCCAAAATCATAATTTGTAGGCATTCTATTGAATGTCTGAATTCCAGTGAAGCATTGTAGTTCTGAAAACCTGTTGTCAAACCATGGTGACATATACCAATTTTCTTTCAGAGTGTCTAGGACTCCCAGCTGCTGTGGCTTAGCACACTCTCAGAACGAAAATTGCCTCTCAGAGGAAACCTCAAATTTGACAGGACTCAAAGTAAAGGGTGTTCACAGTGTTTCAAGTCTCAGTTTTGTCAAAGCCTGGTAATCATGGGAATACCAATTCAGCTAAGACTTAACAATATCCTTTGTGGTTTTATACAGTTATGATGTTTTAAAATGCCTTAAATATTCCTTACTTCTTTGCCTTCTCTATCCCTCTTACTTATTTCTAAAGAAGCGTGTAAGAAGACTAAAAGGTCCTATTTTAGGAATACACATTCTAGGCAGAATCCCCAAGTGTTGTTATTACAGAAGAGGCCCCCAAACCAGAAATCCATCATTAATGGAAGAACAGTAGACCTGCATTTTAGAAACCCATTGACTTTACCGAATTCCAACTGCTTCAAAGGTGACTTTAAATTAGGTCCAGGTGAGTATTTACCACTTTCCATCTTAATGCAAGAACCATATGAAATGGGTAAGAAAAATGAGGAGGAAACTGAAGTGCAGGGCAGAATAAATATGACTTTTCAGAAGAGGGAGATGATGATAGTCACAGAGCAAGACTTGAACCTATAGGTCCAGTTTACAGGCATTACCTTCTAGACTCTCCCTTACCTTTTCTTTCTTCTACAAAGACAAAAGTGAGGGAGAATATTACATAAGACGACCACTGTTAAGGAGCATCCAGGAAAATAGAAATCATTTCTCTCTTCTAGTTTCTAGAAGAATAGATATCTGGTTTACATAGCAGAATTTTTGGCAATTTTTGTTTAGTCTGTACATATTATTTAACTGCAGTGAGAGGGCAGTGACTCACATACAGTGGGATTTTTCCAACCAGACTTCAAGAGAAATATAAGAGCTTCTGTCAGACTTGAAATATAAACATTAAAACTTTCCTGAATACCAGTGAATAAAAAATGTGTACTTTACTAGTATCTGATATTTATTAACACTATCTGTGACCAACCTAATTTACATCCTTCCCAGGTTAAAACTATTATAACTATATATATCCTTTTGTTTCTGGCATAATGAATTTGCAATTTAATTTTAAAAAATTAATTCCTCTGATTCTATTTCAGGCTGTGAATTATGAACAATTTGTAATCAGTTGCAAAAGATTAGACCCTAGGCACACTTAATGGGGGTGTTTTAATAGTGCAGATGGCAAAACAGCCTGTGAAAGCAGGTCTGGTGGGCATTCTGCAAAAGCTAATTCAGTCAAAATTTATCCAAGATGACATAATGTACAGTTGCTACAGTGGGAAAGTCTATTAAAATTTCACACATTTAAATCTCTCCCTTCTCTTTTAATTAGATTTTTCCAAGATAAAGTAGAAGATGTGTAACTCCCTGAACCCAACAGGAAAGGTCAAGGAAAAAACAGCATGATGCATGAAGTTCCTTTGTGCTCAACATGTTCAGGTTAGGAAGAATGTGTTAAAATGATTGTGTGGAAAAGACATGTCTGGGAATGAATTTTCATTGTGAAGCAACAGTGGCACGGGGATGTTCTGCCTGCACATGCACACCCACCCACTCTGCCTGTTACATTATTCAGCGTGTGTGCTGCTTTCCTAGGCACTGCAAAGGAAGTGAATTCCTTTTATTCCCAGGACTAAGTTTTCATTTTCCAAAAGACTTCAAAGTTTTTACTTCATGTACCACTGAGTTTTTCAAGAACTACAAATGAGATTCTTGAAAGAGAGCATGGAGAAGGTGACTCTGGATTCTTATTCAGATGCCCAGTGATGTTTATGAATGTTATGGTACTGAAAACTGAAGAAACAATCCATTTTTAGTCTAATATAAAGATAAATGTTTTCTTTATTATTTTTTTTCCTTTTTTTCTTTTTTCTTTTTTCCTGATCCTATGACTGCTGCAATGAGCTAACCTGACAAGAAAATTGGGAAGTGTGCTCCGAGAACTCTTCTGAAAACCACTCTGGGTGAAAATGCAGTGACCGAAGTAAAAAACATGGGTTTGAGGTTCTTAAGTGTGAGAAGGGAACCACAGTTTAGTATTTCGCATATAACTTCTGCAGTCATAAGTGTATTATCGAAAAGATCTTGGCAATCTCCTCGGAGTCTTATGGACTGTGATTTTTGGATGAACTTCCAGTATGTTGAAACACTTACTGGATCAGGTTGTGTGGAGATGATAACTTTATGAACAAAATACCTATGCAGCTCAAGATTCCTTAGCAATTAAACAAGATTTGTAAATAACTATTGGAGCTGAGCACTCAATTGTAGATGAAGTATTGCCTGCCACCTCTATTTCTCTGAGAAAAGTAGGGTTTGAGGCCCATGCATATGATTATCTACCAAAACTACAGTATTCCAATACCAAAAGATTCTTATATTGGTGGTAAAACACTACAAGATCTTTAAGATGGGACTCATTTCTCCATTTCTCTCAGTAAAAGTAGTAACACTGTTTAGGAGCTTTATGTAAGTGAAATTATCTTTGTCAATAATCCACCTTAAAGTCTAGAACAGGGTGCAGAACATACCATGACAGTTTTTTGAGGAATAAGACTAGACGTTTTCTCTTTTTTTCTTTTTGTGTGTGTGGGTTTGGTTAGTTTGGTCTTTGGGGTTTGTTTGTTTGTTTGTTTGTTTTGGGGGTGTTTGTTTTATTTTGTTTTTTGTTTTGCTGATGTTTTGGGTTTTTTTTTGTTTGTTTGTTTGTTTTCCTAGAAGATACCTATCACATCACAGCATACAAAAAATAAGGCAAAAGATCTTCTTATTTCATGTTCAGTATCAGATCATTCTGGGTGGCTTCAGAAGAATACAAATAAAATCCAAAAAGTCAAACATTTTATGCTGTTTCTTTGGTTAAAACATTCATTGCACTGTGCAGTTGAAACACAGTGCACATGTGTCTCCAAACATGGCTTCTCCAATGTGAAGACAAGCACTGTAAAATTTCCATTTACAGTAATCCTCGATAGGCATTACTTAATCAAAGGATACCAGCTGTGGTATTTAAAAGGAGCAGGTCCATATTCAAGTAAGATGACAGACATTCTCTGTCTCTTTGAGGACTACATTCCATTTATTGTAAATATTTTACAATCACTAAGTTGTTAAATTGCCAATACAGTGACTATTTTTAGTAAAGTTTTTTCATGCTAAAAATTAAAAGGAACTATTCATAAATTCATCAGGTTAAACTTGATTGAATTCATTATTATTCAACAGGAAAATATGTATCTAAAACTGGAGAATTATTATCATTACTACTAGTATTATTACATGAAGAAGCAGGGAGACGTTAGTTCCAAAATATATTATTTCAGAAAAATATTGTGCCCTAGTCAGTGAAGTTTCACAGCATATTTTATCACAGTAATTTAGCCACTGGAAGTTTGTTTTGGATTACAATTAAAAAAATATTACTCTTTTCCTGTGACTGTCTATTTATTTGTTACTAACAAGGGTTTTAATTGACCAGTTGAAAAATAAATCAACTAACTCAAATCTTTTCTGCACATATCTTATAAAACTGAATCCAAAGAGTACATAATATGCCTTTCAGTTGATAACTCCCAGTTAATTGAGAATGTAATTTCCATTTCTTTCTTCAGCCAATTGCTCCTGTTGGGTCCTATCCTTTAATTTTTTGCTTGTAGGAAAATCAGAGACCATTCTGCTGGCTAGTGTTCATTGTTTTGCATGTACTTGTAGAATCTCAGTTAAAGCTGTAGAATCTGTAACACACAAAGGATAACAAAGAGGGGGGAATATCCTGTTTTTATGGGCATATTCTACCCATCAATCTGTCAGTCTGAATCATTTCTACAGCTGTGTGAATAATTCACACTGAATCATTCTGCAATGATCTAATTTTTCTGCTCATGAGACTTCTGACCATCACTAATATTTTTATTAGATATCTGTTATAAATGATCCAATTAATTATTATTCCTTAATTTTTATATCTTGGTCATGAAAACCTCTTGTCTGTAAAAAATGTGGATTAGCTATCAGTCAGTACTCCTGCCCACTCTGAATAGCAACTTTCTGTGGGAGCCTACATGTAGTGAACAAAAGGACTATTCAAACATATCAAAGTCTGTCCCATGCTGTATTTGCTATTTAAATTCTTAGATGAGATTGGTCAATTAATTTGCACAAAATTGCTACCAATCTTTGATCGGCTGTCTGTGGTAACACTGCCAAGAGTGAGTGCTCATTTTGCATAGATGTTAAATGCAGGTTTCACAAACAGTCTGGCCAGCTAAACCTATTCACACAAACTACTTCAGAGAATGAGCATTCAGAAAATATAAAGGGGGCATAAGTTTGACTCGTGCAAACTGATTTTAAAATAGGAAAAAATGCCTGAAGAGATATTATTTTATCTCTATTTCTCACTGTGAAATTATTACAGTTGTAATGTTGTAACCCTTCTTTACTGCTGTTTTAAAAATAAATTTAAAAAAATAAAATAATTAGTTAAAGCGATAGCATCCCTACTAGTGTAGTCCATTACTTCTATAGTTAGGCAAAATAAAGACTAAAAAATCTGAAGTGTTGTTCAAGGTCATATAAGTCAGTGAAAGATTAAGAAAGAAAATCCTTAGAAAATAACACAAGAGAGTTTTCTCACAAATCTGAATCTTGGATCTATTTTTTCAATATGCTCCATAAATATCAAACACTCATCCAAGTTTTGCATCCAGAGAAGGATTCAGATAAAATCTTGCAGCATTTTGCTCTGAATCTTTCAGATGCAGTCAAGCTTGAAGCTCAAAACAGTTTTGATGAGGGAATCTTTTTTTTTTTTCCCCCACAAAGATAGTGAGTTAAAACTGTTCTAATAACCTTTATTAGAAAAAAAAAATATAAAATCAGTATCTTTCTGTACAAACCCACATGATTGTTACTCATAAGTACACCGTTAATCTCAAGAAATTAACACCATTTTGTACTGTTTTCTTTGCTCTGATGTTGGCACTTAAATCATCATAGAAGACTGCTAGCAAAAGCTGATCTACATAGTGAAATATGTAGAAAGCTTCAAAGACTAGAATAATAAAAAATTTAATTTCTCTAGTCAGATCCAAATTCTTTGGACTGGCCAGTCTGAACAAGTATTTTGTAGAATGAAATCTTCTTTCCATGAAAATGAATTCTCTGAATTAGCATGCTTCAAGGGTCCACTGGTTCCAGAACAGGCTTTCTAACAAAGTAGTATCAGAGGCTGTATCAAAAGCATACATTAAAACATTTGAAATTTATACTAGTATTGCTGAAAACACACACCCTTGCCAAGTTGCAAAGCTAGAATGCTCCAGATACAGGTTAACTGAAATTTTTCTTCTTGAAACAGGATTCAGTGTATGAAAAGCTCCTAGAAAATAGCATCAAGTTATGAAGCAGTTGTAATTTAAACACTGAGTTGCCTCACAGGCTTCAATAGACCAAGAAGAAAGGTGACAAGTGGATGGATACTCAGGGATTTGGTACATCTAGTTTCTACCAAACTGAGAATGTTTTAAATAATGCAACTTTTTTGCTTTTAGGGTTATATCTATGCAAGACATATATATTATCCTGATATCTGATATCTGTAGGTCTTCTGGGTTTTTGTTGTTTTTTTATCTTATTTTTCTTGTTCTTTTCTAAGGGTTTCACTACAACTGTCCAGATTATTACTGCAATTTATTAATACATTTAGGTTGGTGCAGATACTGGTACAGAAAAAGTGATTTTTAAATTCTTTAAAGATAAGCTGTAACCTGGTCATGCATGAACACAGTGGTGTGCAAGACAAGGTTCTAGCAAGACAAGTTACATTGTAAAACAAAATTTGTAAAAGGGATCAAGGCACTTTTGGAGTTTTGATAGCCTCAGATGAAAACTTCAGAACCACAGGTCTTAAATTTTAATTTCAGGTGAACAGAGAACATTGGTTGCTATACACAGTTTTAGGAAAGGCTGTGGTTGTCTAGAAGACCCAAGAGTGTTTTTCAGCTCCAGGGTTTGCGTTCATTCCTAAATCATGCCCCAGCCTGATCCTGGGATGAGGTATGCTCTGAGATCACTTCTGTTATTGAACTGTTTTCCATATAAAGGAAATTTTGGCTTTTAAACTGACTAAAGGTTCCACAGATGACTGATATGACTGAAAGGAGAACAAACAGTGGATATATGTATACCACTATATAAACCCACAAGATGATCTCTTACCTGCCTTCTAATTGGGGAGCATCCACAGATAGCTTAGTCTGTATTTGTGTAGGTTGGCAGCAAAAAGTCTCACAAGTTTTGCTGTTACTTGAAAAGATCATCACTGTTTGTTTCAGGCATAGTAGACCATGACCAATAGTTTATGAAAGCCATTACAGTAGCTGTGGTTCCTTTTCTTATCATTGGTGTCTGGCTAATCAGCAGAGCAATTAATAATTAATCTTTTTAGCCACATCTCGACCTAGAAAAATTTAAAATGTTATTTCTACCTTCTTTTACATTCTTAATAATGTGAATCTAATCTTTATCTGAATCCTACAGAGGCACATTTCTACAGATTTTCCTATGACAAGGAAGTCAACAGATAGACTGTAATTAATGTAATTTTGTCTTTCAGTATTAAAAAACAATATACCCACATATCCTTTGTGTTCCACAAGAGAAAGGCATTAAGAAAAGACCTCAAGTGGTCACTCCTGTGCTTTGTAAAATATCTTTCTTCTTGTCTCTTCCAAATGTATTGACAATCATTTAGTGCTCCCTATTTCATGAACTTTTCTTGATCCTCATGTTGCACAGTACCGTCATTATTGATCCGAGAGCAATTTAAGATGATTAATTATATTCCATAACAATTAAAAGGAGTATTTAAGAACTATGAATACTCAATGATAATGAAATGAAAATGTCTTTAATAATCAATTGTTATTAAAGCTATGTTCAATAGCCAACCTAATAAATTTGCCACTTATATTTAGCAGAATAAGATTTTCATGTATTATATTCACTATCCATTTACCAGGGGCACATTTCCCCAAGGGGGAAAAAATATTACTTGTTTTTACTATATTAATTTCATAAAACTTTGAATGAAGATAAACTACTACTTCATATGTCAGAGGCTACTGGCTATTTCAGGTCATAGGTGCTCACCAGAGAAGGAATAAGTCCTGCTCCACTGAAGCCAGTGGGAATTTTGTTGTTCCTTCAATGTGAGACATAATGCAGTCAGATACAGAAAAATTGTTCCTTTCAGCTAAAAATGTTTTTTGTGTTTTATTTTCCTTGTTTTGTTTTGTTTGCTTGTTTTGTGTTTTTGTTTGTTTGTTTTTTTAACCTCCCACTTTATTCACTGCTGATTACCTCTTGCATGATTCAGTTTCGGAGTGCAGGAAAACTTAAGGATAGATTCCATTTACTGTATATACACAACCATATTGACAACAATAGAGAGGATAGGCTGAGGTTGTCCATTGAGTCCAGTGATGCTGGATAGAGCGTGACTGCCTAAGGAAACTGATGGAGATATGCCAAGGAGCACAATTCCAGGCACAAGCTACAGCGATCACTCCTCGTGCTGTAGTAACCCAGACTTTGAGAAAGCTTCTGAGGCCTCAGAGATGGTAGGAGCTGGAAGACTGGAAATTGCTTTTATTTGGAAAACAAACAAATAAACAAACCAAAAACAAACAAACAAACCAAAACAAACCAACAAAACCCAAGCACTTGGAGAACTGCAGAGGCAGCTGGCAAAAGATGAAACAGGGTAGGTGTTGTTCAGACTTCTTGTCAAGTCATGGCTGACTAGGGATGGATCTGGTGCCACAAAGAGGAGGAAAGGACAAGAACACTCAGTAGTGCCTTACATAAAGCAGTGTATTCCTAGAACAACAAATGGAGTATTCACATCTCTGAGGCACTTCTGCTTGGCTTTGAGTTCCCCAGCATGTAATACATATTGACCAACTGGAGCAAGCCCAGCAGGATATGGATTTATTATCCATAAGAGGAGTGTGAAGTAGTGAAGCTTGCTCAATTAAGGGAGATCTCACGGGAGTCTTCAACTCCCTAGAGGGGGATTATGCGGGTGGCCAAGATAGGCTTTTCAATCTGCAAGTTATGTATTGAAACAAGGGAAATTCTGATTCGGTACAAGAGGGAAAATAAATAATAATAAGCATGCTCAGAAATGCAGTTACTTCAACCTTGAATATATTCAAAACTCAGTAAGACCCAGAACAGCCTGATCTAACTTTGAAGTTAGACTTACTCCTCTCAACAGAGTTTGGACTAGACATCTCTGGAGGGCCCTACAAACCTAAATTACTCTGTGGTTCAGCATCCCATGGTAGTCATTTGACTAGGATTTTCAATATACCACCTTTCAGAAAGCAGATGGAAAAATCACCAAATAACCTTCTTGCAACCTGGTAACATATAAAGTTTTTTTTTATGTGTGTAAGAAAAAATCTGAGTCTGCACAATAACCAGAGTTTTACTTGCTAAAACAGAAATATCATTATCTATTTATTGTTTGACAACTGAATGTAAACAGTTACTTTAAAGATATCCAGATTTCTTTTTTTTCCAACTGGCATTTTAAAGACATTCTGAAATGGCTATTTGGAAAACTGATACTCTCTCATGATTCTTTTTCAGAATACTGCCAGGGATTTAACTTACAAATTGTTGTTATGTGACCTCTAATTTGCCAGATCTGTCAGCCTATAAGACACCTTTCCTATACCCATTTAAAAGCATTAAGTGACTCACAGACAAACTAAAAGAATGGCATATTATACAAAACAATAGGTTTAAAGCTTTGAACCACCATCAGCAGTGAAGTTCCAACTCATTTAGATATATAGTCATTCATTAGAACATTTACCTAAAGTTAATGCAAAGTGAAAATATGGATTAAATTGTATGTTACATATACTGTGGAGTAATAGAATCTTAATTGTTTATTCAATATAGTATATAATTTAGTTATAAATATTTGAAACAAACTTGATGTTTTAAATATTTAAATATGATGTTTAAATATGATGTCCTTTAAATATTGGGGTCTCCATCTGGCATTCTTTGCCCTTTGAAAATATACCATTTTTTCATTTTAAATTGAAAAGATAAAACAACCCATAACCAAACAAATTCTATCACTTCCTGTCAGACTTAAAGTTTGCTTTAACATATTTTTCCAAGGAGAAACAAAACTACATAATTCTAGTTTCCCTGATCTTTTCAGATGACAAAATATTGATAGGATGCCAGTGAAATGTTAGTCTATTTTATGGGCTATCAACTTTGCCCATTTCACAGGCACAGAGAGTCAAGGAAGAGGATAGTTTTAACTTCAAGGTTGAGCAAATAAAATAAATTTTCAATCAAGCAATTTAAACTTCACTTGTCCTAATAGAGTAGTTAGCAGAAAGAATGTGAATCAGTTAAAAATTTCTTCCTGCCACTCTCCCTTGTTCAGAATCTCTGGTGTGTGAAGCCAAACTTCAGCTATTGACTCTGTGTGTTGAATTAGTTAATGAATGAATGGTCTAAAAAAAGATATTTGACCTGATTTTGACTAGTGTGTGAGACCTCTGTTTTCAATCTGTCATTTATTTGTCAATTGTTGGCATTTATTCCAACTATGAACATCAGGAATAATTGCCATAAATGATTATGTATTTCAGAAATTTATTGCCTTATTATTATCCAGAAAATATTGCATTATTCCACTGAACCGCAATGGCCTTTTTATATCTGTTTAGTTATATATTTTTCAAAGACAAAAATATCTAATAATAGCTGATCACTACATAATGGAAATGAAAGTATGCAGCATAATTGCTGTTTATATATTTGAAAACATTGTTTTAGTAAATCCCTTTAAAATGCCTGTAACATTTTCCTACATGGTTTCAGTCTTAAATCCTCATTCACTATAATTCTATCATCGACCTCACTCTAAATAGGCTCTTTATTTACACTCCTCAAAAGTATATCAATATTATTATTACCTGTATTACAGTACTGCCTAGAGCATGAACCAAGATCTGGGCCTCAGAACATTAAATTCTTTACAAATACCAATAAATAGACAGTCCCACTACCAGAAACTTACACAGATTACAGAAGTGTTGAAGAGAGAGGCATTATCATCTTTGGGAAAGGAAAACTTAGGCATGGGCAGATTAAAGGATTTATTCAAGATCACACCAAGAGTATGAAATACAAATCTTTACAGTCTTCGGAGAGCATCCAAGCTCTTCCAATCTCTTTTATTATCTCCAAATTTAAAGCCTACTGCATGGTAGATCTTTAGCTCTTGTTATCCTCAGGCCAAGGGAAACATACTTGTGTGTCTATATAGATAACTGCATGGAAAGTAAGGATATGGCATTCATATTAGATATTCTTGGCAGCTTGTCAGGTTCATTTTAAAACAGCAGTGACCTCTCTTCACCAAACCCTCTGCTTCCTCTGTGTTAGTTATCTGTGTAATTTTTGGATCTGGAAGAGCTGTAACCCCCCATTCTTCTGGCCTTGAGTGGGTGAACAGCAAACACACATGTAGAATGTATATTCCTATATCAAATCACACAGGACGTCTCCATGACTGTGCCTCACAAGTCTAAACCTGAAACTGCCTCTAAGACACTTTCAGAAGACATAGCGGTGTTTTGTTGATAGAAGCTTTTACCTGGTATGTACAAAAGTGGGCACACCTCTGCTCTATAGGAAATGGCTGTTTCCCCCACCCTTCATCCAAGGATCATGCTGCAAGAGATCAGGTTCTGCCTTCAAGTCATATTGCCTCTGGGGACAAGTTCCAATGCTGTCCCATCCTTCCTTGGCAGAGAGCTGCTGGAAGCACCGCCGCTGCTTCTTAAAGATGCAATTAAGTAGATGAAACTTTTCCCACAAGAATCTGCCAACTCTTTCCCCACTCCCATGGTATTACCCCACAGTGTGACATTTTAGCACCACCTTTCTCCACATTGCTTCCAGTAGTCACATAATTGAGGCAAATTGAATGAGGCTTTCAACAAATAAAATTATTTTCATAGCTCTCCAAATTACAAATTATTTTTCTAAGCAGGTATTTCAGACGTGGCAGGAAAGGCTCACTAGTAGCAACACGATGGTCTGATTGCAAGCTGATGTTCATCATATGCTGGCGACTCCTTTATTGAACTGCAAAACAATTAAAAGAATGTATAAAATTTGAGGGGAGATTTCTTTGACTTATCTTTCACTCTCTCCAAGTTCCTTCATGATATAATCATAGTTTTCTCTGTCAAGGTAGGACATAGCTTCTCAGACACTAGCACAAACCATTTTTAGAAACTATAGAGCTGGCTAGTCATAAAGTCATAAATTCACACTGTGAATGAAGGGTTAAAAAAAAAAAAAAAGGAAAAGTTATAATAAATAAATATTTCTTGTTGTATGGTACACACTTAAGACAGTCTCTATATGGTTCCTCCATGCAGGACATGGATCTGTGCATCCTAAAACTAGAAGAAACTGCATATTTCCAGTCTAAACAACTAAACAGAGCTGGATATAGGGTTTCAAGGATACTTACTATTAAAGATAACAGCAGATTATTAAATTTTATCTCTTTCCAAGTTTATGACAATATTTGGGGCATTTCTTAGTGCCTATATACATGCACAAGAGTTCTTGGAAGAAAACTTCATCAATCAAATTAATCTGAGTCAGGATATGTCTACCAATGCTTTCCCTAAAGAGCTGGAGAAATGAACTTATTGCATAAAAGGAAAAGCACAAATTATTTTTCAACTTAAAAAAACCCAAAACAAACAAACAACCCCCCCCCAAATAATTACAAACAAAACAAATAAACAAAAACCAAAACAAAAAACAAAACCAACAAAAACTCAAAACCAAACCAAACAAACGACAACAACAACAACAAAAAAAACCAGTTTAATTATTTTGTCCTTATGAGAATTTTTTAAGCTTTCTGGGACATTTGCACCAAAAACCAGCTTCTAGGATTTCACTTTTCCTGTGTTATGAACTACTACTTTAAATACAGAAATCTTGGCAATCACCTACTTCTAGCAGCTTCTGCTCTGTAAGAGGGCATTTTCCTTTAGAATTGCCACTTTCAGCTGGTTAATATCTTCTCAAAAGTTCATTATCTAGGAAACTAGAAAGGTATTTATTTTTAAATGCTGTAAAGATCAGTTTGAGAGCAAATCAAAGCATCTCAAGACCCATTCAGCAGGTTTCACACGCTGCTCACATAATTTGTATCTCGTTGTCTCTAATCAACAGGCAAGGAAGAGGAGCTATTATTTCAGATGATAATTACTACATTATCCTAATATGTCCAAGAAGTGGGTACATATTAAAATACATTTGTAGTATTTGTTATTTTTGTGCCAAAAATGTTGTTAAAAACGATGCTCAGGTATCTACTTCGGGGAAAATAGTTTACATGGTGTCCTTGTACAGAAGTGGGATGTTGCTTCAGGAGTCAGGCAGACTTTACATTAGTTACTCTGAGATAATGGAGTCAACCTATTCAACAATCCACTACCCAGGACCCGAAATTTAATTACAGAATGTCAGACAACCTCAATTTCACACAGTACAGCAGGAATTCAAAAGTACTGGGAATAGAGCAGAGAGCGGTGATAAATGACCCTCTACATTCTCTTGCAAAACAGATAATCTAAATTTCCACAAGCACAATAAAAGAGTATTAAAATGTCAATATTCATTTTCTAAGTCTCCATTCACTTATTTTGCCCTGTTGGTGCAGCTTGGTGGATGAATCTGATTCCAGTGGCTCAACCAGAATTTGCAACACCAGCCAGACCAAAACAGTCACATCACTTCTTTTGTTTCATTTCACACTTTTCTTTGCCACCCACTGTTCTCATCATGAACTCCAGGCAGCTATTTGAGACAGATTGCATAAGATAGGGATCCTCCCACTTCCAGGTTATTTAACTCCTGGTGATGTAAACTGAGGAGCCTTTCATCCTTGCCAAGGCAAAATACAGAGGGTCATATCTACTTAGTCCTTTCTAGTCCACCATGGACTTTGGTAACATATCTCAATAGATATGTGCCTTTTAAAGATGAAACCATCTATTTTCCAAGGCTATATAGGACAAAAGACAGCATTTTTTTTCTTTGATTTTTTTGTGTTCCTAGGCAACATGCTGCGGATACAATATGAACTGGGGATTCACATGCATTCTCTCCACTCATCCATGACATACACCACTTACTGTCCACTTCATTATTTCTAAGATATTAAAATTGTAGTAAGAGAATACAGCATTCATCTGCATATATTTAGTCTGGTCTCTTGGGTAACACTGTCATTTGTTTTATATCCCTTTAATTTAAATTCCCATTGCTGGGATTTTTCTTTTAACCTGCAAGGGTTTCGTGCAAGGTAAATATTCATGTTTTTAAAAAGGGAGTGGGGGGAGAGAGAGAGTCCCATCGCTTGCATTTAATCACACTAAACAAGCTCTTTAGACAATTTGTTCTGAAATTCCTCTAATTAGAGCTTGCCCTCCAGGTAATTCTCTGATCTGATTTACCAGTGAGTATAAATTAGGGACATTATGTAATTAGCTCTAAGACCACAAATAGAAGGAACAGCTGGGTGGCTCAGAGGGGAAGCAAATAAACAGCTCCCATGAGATTTCTTAATAAAAAATTATAATAAAAGTCCCTTCTACTAGATACAGTCTCCAGTGACTGTTTTTGTAGTCTAATGTAAGAAGGGATCTTACATTTGAATTTGCTCTGAGAAATGGTACTTGGCATTCTTCACTAGCCTGGCACTTCTTCAGACACTGACACTCTATGAAGGGTAGCTGGAGATTCATAACACATAGGAACCATTTTATTCAGGAGATGTTAATATTTCAAGTAACTGGCAAAAATATCTTCACGTGTTAGCACTGATGATGTCATCCATTCCCCATGAGTAATGCATAAAGCCATTTCCTGATTTCTCTGCAATTTTTGCCTTCATTTTGGCTCTTTCTTATCTCAAACCTCATGTGTTATAATCTCACCTGGGATAAAGCCTAAAGAACAACTTGGTTCCATTGAACATACAATAAAATATAATGTTGAAATACTGGTTTAAAAATCTTTTCATGTTTTAACAGTTTCCTGACCATAACAAAAGTAATCCACACAAGTGCCATGACCTGTCTGAATTTTGTTTTTCCTAGGGAAGGCAACAAAATCTCTAAAATTGTCCTAAAATAATCTAAAATTAATAATACATTCCTATACCTTAATGCACTGTAAATCATATTTTTTCCACTTTCAGGCTTTCCACTTTCCACTTTCTTCACTGTAATGAATGCAGCATAGTCTTAATAAATGCATTGCAATTTTCAGAAATTATTATGAGTCTACCCAAGATAAGGTGTAACTGTTCCCTCCTCTTTTTCTTACCAAAGGGTTTTGAATCAAAAGAGGAGTAAAAATTGACCAGAAAAGGCTAGAGTGATCACTGGGTAAATGATCTGATACAACCTCAACATGGTTTTTTCTGGCTTTGTTTCTTACTGATTGCCTTTTGATTTTAGATAATGACCACAAGTCAGAACTGCTCCCATGTACTACTCAGTTGTGAATGGCTTGAGATGAGCCTTGTTGTGGTATCCAGACGGAGTGCCTTCCTCACACAGTAATCCCTCCAAGGTTTTTTACCCTTATGGACAGAAGATATAATGTCAAAGTATGTCTTTCTCAAATCTCCTCTTCTGTGGATCATCATGTTAAGACTGAGAGATAACTAAGAGGTGAAATACAAAGTTGCATTATTGTATACTATATTTAGTAATCAATAAGCTTCATATTTAGCTTATAGCATAATATACTTAAGGAATAAAAAAATAAATCAAAAAATCATGTCACCAAAATGCTCCTACAACATCTTTCACCAGTGGGTATATATCAGAACTTCTCCTTGTGCCTCTCTGATCCACAGGCACTTCAACCAAGGTGACTAATTAAAAGGCATAACCACTGAATTCTTCACCTGGCCAAGCAGTGATTTAATCCTTAGGCAGCATTTCACTCACCAATTTAAAATCAGATGTGAAGATTTACACATTGGTTAAGTTAATAAAATGATGCAACAGATATGATGAACTATGAGAAGAAAGGCATTTGGCTAAAAAACTGATGTAAGAGGAAAGATTCACTGCTTGTATCTATCAACAAATATAACTGAATTCTAAATTAAATCCCAGACCTCTGAAAGATGTAATTATTTCCTTCCTTGTCACTGAATATTTGTATGCCTAAGATAACAGACAAGTCATATGTGAGGAGGAAACAGGAAGAGGTTCTTTTTCATACACTACGTGGTGTAGCTTACTCAGGTCAGGAAATGTTGTAATTTGCTGTTACTACTGCACTGTCCCCTAAGACCCAGAAATTCCTTTTGCTACCCATAAGCTGCTTAAGTTTATGCATGACTTTTCCTCAAGCTTCCAATCCCAAGTGAAATTTTTCATCACAGTATTTCCATATGAAACAGAAAAATTGTTCTAAATTTTACCATACAATTTTTTCACAAGGTAGGCTATTTAACACTTAGCAAATCTCTTTGTAATAACATTGTCCCTAGCAGGAACTTACCAAGCAAGTCATGCATTTCAGGGTTACATTTTACTAAAAATTATCATAACACTGGTGGCATGTCTCATGCTCTGAATATTTAACTCTGTAGCAAATGTCAATGATAGAACATTTTCTGTGTACTTTTATTACATCTAAATATTAGATCCAATTGAGAAAAAAAAAATCTACTGTGTATATATGTGCAAGTATATGCATATATTCATCTGTGTGTGTGTGTACATTTATATTTCCAAAGCTCTTATTAACTTTTCATACTGTTCTAGGATTTGAAAGAGAATATGGACTTCTTTCCCAGTTATAACTAAAATCACATGGCCCTCTTGACTACATGTTATTGTATTTACCTTCCACTCAAGCCATTAAGATTCATCTGAAAATCAGGTAGATACAAACATTTCAAGAATGCTCTTCAGCCAGAGTAGAGGCTGCAATGCTGCCTACCCTGCTCAGTTTTAATTTTGGTCTTTTTTCAAATGGCTCTTTAACCAAGAAAACACTCATTCAGGCTACTAAATGAGAACCTTACATTGCTGCTTCATTTGAATAAATCCTCTTGCTTTCCCACCCCCTCTACACCAGTTTATATACTTTAAAGGCATAATCATTTCAAATTCAAAATACTTCATAAACATAAGTGAATGACTCATTTCTCTATTCTTTTAATTACAAAGACTCACTCTTATCAGTGCAGAATAAATATAAACCAGCACCACTCTCTTCAGAAAAAAAAAAAAACCAAAAAAACACAAAAAAACCCAAAGAACCAACCAACCAACCAAAAGACCAAAAAGATAAGCAGAGGCTAGTTTCTCCACAGGAAAACATGTTTTTGAGTGATCAAAGTCAACCCCTTCCTCTACCCTCATTGTAAAGATTCGCTAGTATTATTTTAAAAAAATGACAAACGCATATTTTTCCTTTGCTGTACCACAATTTTCTGATTCATTACTTGGCTTTTATTTAGACTGCTAATGTAAACTACCTGCATAAAGACGGATCTGTTATTTTTAGTTTGATTGAATTTGGGGTTGTTCAAAAATATTCAGACATAGATAATACATATATACATGTAAAACCTTGAGGTTTTGAAAACACACAAGTAACTCCAAGCCTCAATTTCTTTAAGCACTGGTCAATATTTATGAGTACTGACTCTAACTCCTAATTTGGTTCTTTACCATTTTTTGTTTCAAAAAAAGAGGAAAAACAATTAAAATTTGGATGCTTGCACATTATTTCAAAACTCAGTTGTTACAAAGTTCAGATGAACTCTGAATTGAGGCATCATTTTTGTTTTTAATCTAACACAAATTTTGAACGCTTTTTAATGCTGGGAAGCCTCAATGAAAACTATTGAGATGTTCATCACAGAACACCTACATTTCAGACAATCCTGCTGCATGTCTGATATTTTTAAAAAAGCCAGTGTCCTTCCAATGAATAGGTTGAAATCTGATCTGACCTCAGAGTTCTCTTAGAAAAGATCAAACAAATTTAAATGCATTTCCTTTCTGGGACAAGCAGAATCATATTCAAGCCTCAGAGAATCCTGATTAAAAGCAAGGATTTGGTCAGAAGTCTTCATTATAATGAGGTTTGCCTACAACTAAGTGCACTGACTTTCCTAATATTTTTCATATTTTAACCCTAGGAATATTTCCTATGGGTATCCACTCCCCCCAAAAAATATATGACAGAAAACTCCAAAATATGAAAGAAAAGTAAATACTGCATAGATATGAATAATTTTATTTATCATCATGTTGGTCTTCATATTTTATGCCATATATTTCAGAAATTGTACTGCACAGTCATTTGAGGTTCAGTAAAATAGATAGATCTACACCAGTGGTTTTCATTAATTATTGTCCATAATGGCAAAACAGCTTTCTTGGAGTTGGCATTTATCCTGGAATACCAACCACGTGTTTTAGCACATCATGAACAGTGTCACAGCAGTGATTGATTATAACTCTGCACAACAAGAATTCAGTTGGCACCACTTGAGGTGCCATTATTGCATTCATTATGACTTGCAGTCATTATATCAAGGACTGTTGGGATACAAAAACTGCTTGGCAACAAAGGAGTTAACCGGGAGGTCAAGGAAACCTTGGGAGAAGCCTGAATGGATATCTCTTGACAGATAAAAGGTTGCAAAACTGTCGCCTCCCTGTCTCCCAGATCTATGAAACTGCCTCGACTTTGGGGATACACCCTGAACCTAGATGAGGACTCTATTGTGTTTCTAACATGCATCCATTACCATGTCTCTCCATAGTTAATAGTGTGTTATCTCCTGGTTATAACATCTCCTCCCAATGTTATCCCCTACTTGTAATATTTCCACCCATATTTAGCGTATGTCAAACCCTGAGATGAATATCCATTTACTGAGCATATATATTGTGTGTTATAGTTTCAATAAAGTTGTTCTCGCTTGCATTCCCCATCAAGCGGGCACCGTTTTAGTTTTTGACTGCCAAAAAGGACTCTAGAAAATAAAACTTGTTATTCTGGGTCTGCACCCAATTGCAGCTTTTCTTTTCAGTGAGATCTCACACAAAGAGAATTAATGTCCATTTTGTGAACTTGAGCTTCAGTGAAGAGTAAAAAACAGGAAATATCTTGTTCTGTTTAACTGAATTAAGAATCTACAAGTTTTCTGAAGATGTGTTTCTGTCTCTGTGTGATAAATGGTGAGTAACAGCAAGACCATAAAGTACATTCCATTCGATTTTATTTAACTAAGCAAATATATACTTACTTTAGATAGACTTACAATAAGGGACCACATAGTAACACACACCACTACTGTAATTCTATAGTACTGAATAAGCAAAATGTCTGCAGATATTTGGGACATGAATTATAGCAGTATTTTCATCAAACAACAAGAAAAATATGAGGTATTCTGTACCTGTTTTATAAAAATGTATTAGAAATATTTAATGTTTTCTTCAGCTATTGACACAGTACTAATGTCACTTGAAGATTATTTATGAGATGCCATAGAAATAAAGCACACAAAAAATGAAACTGAGAATATTTTAGAAACTTGAGAACTGACTTGCAGTATCTTAGAGTTGCTCTTTTACATAAAGTTGCTCTAGTATCAAAAAAGTAAACATTTTGCTTCTAGGAAAAATATTTCACTGTCAGTACTGAAAACGGGAAATTCACTCTTCTATGAAAATAAGGCAGGGGAGAAAAATAAATTGTTTGGTTGATAGGCACAAATACAGAAAAAAAAGTATATTCTATGTAATAATAATAACTTTTATCGTACTGAAAAAAACTTTTTCAATTGATAAGATCACTTTTTGGAAAGAGAGTAATACCACCAGCGAAATATTCCAATTAAATACTGCTTGAATATCCAAACACTTGTTTGGATAAAATAAATCATTCACAAGTGAAAAAGTGTCTGAAACTCAATCAAATAATCTCTATTCATCAAATGTTATTAATAGGACTTCAGATCTTAATAAAAAGTAAAAACCAAAACTTGCCAAAATCCAAAAGCATATGCTTTGAAGAAAATTTTATTTGACTACCATAAGATCAAGGGCAGGGTTGGGTTTTCTGTGTCTTTGTTTTCATCTCCCTCCCCAACTGCTGTGAACAGTCACCTTCTCTAGTTCATGTTTTCTACCAGACAATGCCTTTGTGTTTTGGGTCAATGTATGAAATGATCAATTATGATAGTGTCTAAGTTTAGAGAGCTTAGAAAATTTATAACTAAAACAGAGAGAGACAAGTCTCCTTTAATTTCAAAACAAATTTTAATTAAGATATGATAAATGGAAGGATAACAGTTCCTAGCTATTATTTTTATAAATATATATACATACATATATATACACATACATATATATATTCAAGAGGAAAAACAAAACAACCAGGACTGAACGAATAAAACCCCTGAAC
>VXAU01000003.1:85533-105091 GCA_013399695.1 Formicarius rufipectus | reverse complement strand
GCAGGTAATGCCCTGCTTTTCTTTTGTCAGGGGCAATGAATGGAGATAGACCTATTCACCCCTCATTCTGGTGCTGGGGAAAGAAAAATTCCATTAGATTCTGAAACTATAACAGATAGCAATAATGGAATTTCTAACTCTGATTAAAGACAGCATTTGAAAACTAAGTTGATAATTGGCAAGTATAAAATTAAGCAAATAATTCTTAAACAAATAGCTTTGAATTTGTAGAACAAATGACATTCTACTTGTGCCATTAACTTCTTAGCTTCCCTGGTTAAAATGAATTTCTGTTATCAGCATTGACAACATCAAAATTATTCACGTTTCAATTTATTAACCTGTGTTTATGTGAAAGTTAATCTTTCTTCAGCAAGCTGGATAGAGATTTTCTGGAATGTGCTTTTCAGAAAATAAATTAGATAATTATCCTTTTTGCTTCTGTAAAAACTTTCATTTCTACTTCTCCTTGATGAAATCATATCCCTACATAATTTAAAAAAAAATAAAACTCCTTATAGTGGGTTTTTATGTTGCTTTCCGAATAAAGATGCGAGTATGAACTATCATTATTTAATGGATCAAAACCAAAAGTATCTTCTCATTGTGTTACTGATCCAAATGTTTTCAACTATAAACAAAAAACCTATTCATTCTCAAGTCCCTTTAAAATGCTGTCTCAAGGGATATACCTTCCTGCATAATCTCTCACAATAATGTATATACCAAAAGCAATAAAAAAAAATAGAGAAATGGCATTAATGCAGAACAGAGCTTGACTCATACCTCATTTTTTTTCTTCAGTACTTAGCTTAAATTTGAAAAAAATACTGCAGAGAAACTTGGTGCCCATTACTGGAATTATATACTTGAACCTGACTCCTTTCTATGAACTTTTACATAAACACACTGTACAAAAAATGTATGCTAAAAACCATAGAATTTATTTTACTGCTGAGAGGTCAGTGTTCTTTTCAACTTAACTACTTAAGATGTAAGAAAAAACACATAAGGTTGTTACTTTTGTGAAGTATCAAAATGTTAACAAAAACCCCACTACAAATGCTTGGTTTCAACTGAGTACTAGAGAAAGCTTCTGGAACTCACAAACAAGAAAACAAAAAGCTGCAGAAATCAAATACATTCTTTTCAGTTATAAGCATTTTAGGATAGGATGTAGCTCCATTTTTGAAATCTGAGATCTAATAAGACACCTTGAAGACAAAACAAACAAACAAACAAAAAATCACATACAAAGAGAAAAAAAGCAGTAATTACAAATAACCATTTATCACATATTCTCTTCAGTGAATCTTCAAAGGAAGCAATGAAAGACTATTTGGGAAATAGATGTCATCTATATTTGGTGTCTTAGAGTGACTGTGGCACCCATTTTGTTCTCGTGTAGTCTGACTGAAGAGTAACTCCATTGACCCTTACTATTGTCTTTCTCAGATACTCTTCTATTGGCATATAACAGCAAACACTCATTTAAGCTCATCAAGTTTCCTTTTTGCACTGGCATAAAAAAGGACTTAACTCTGGTTTTGAGGACTGGCACAAGCCCGTTTTGATCGCACAAACCCTACAGTGAAATGAGTCTTGAGTCATGCCAAGTGAATAGCAGGGTTCAGTCAATCTTTGGCTGAAATTGGCTTTTACAGAAGTTCTGTTGCAGAGACCTCCAAAATTATCCTTAATTTCTTCCAGAGAAACTGAAGTAAGACAGTGGCTAGTCTTATGTCTTCACTCTAAAGGTTTAAATTCCATGGGTTTCATAACACTTTTTGCCAGGGATGTTTTGAGAAGAACTTTTATCTGTTGCTATCAAAACGTTTGATGTCTTCTACCACCAGCTTTCTGATAGTATTACCATGATAAAACTTTCTTAATAGAAATGGAACCTTAGACATGAAGAGCTTGAAGAAATATTTCATTTATACACACAATTAAAAGACACATTCTTAGCCAAGGACTTTATTTTCTTTTTACCTGTCAGTGAGTGAATTTTGGAAATGCTTCTGTACACAAAACGGTGTTGGACTTGCATTTAAAGTCTATTGATCTTTGAAAGCATGTGTAAACTTGTACCTCACAGAGGTGTGAAAAGTCTTTAACTGATGTAATGGCTGTAGTTTGACATTTTCTTCAGATTTCTGCTTGTAAAAGAAATAGTGCTGACTAAAGAAATGCTCTGAACAGATGTTTGTAACTCAAGCAACATTGGTATTACTGCAGTTTAAAATACACTACGTCTTTGAATCTCTTTAAGAAAGTATATTATTCAGGAGCCAGAATTTATAGCAATATTTATGTCTAACTTACAATAAGGGCCTTTATAGTACTGTGTGTTTCAGTATAGCTCAGTAAGTTCATAATTCAGTAAGGCATGGATAAGCCTTCTGAACTGAATGAATCCTCTGTTTGCCTTCTAATAATTTCTCTTAAGTTAAATAAGCTGAAAAAACTGTGTGCAAGTATAACAATAAAGATCTTACTTTGTTTTCAGAATAGGAGCTGCTACCTGCTGTAGACCAAGGACAATTTTCAGAACAAATTTTCTGGGTTTTGTTTTTGAAAGTTTTTTCCAGTTGGTTTGTTAGGAGTTTTTTGGGTTTGTTTTGTTTGGTTGGTTTTTTTTCTTTTTTTTTTTTTTTTGTTTTGTTTTGTTTGTTGTTTTTTTTTCTGGGGGGTGTGGGGGGAAGGGAGGGCTTTTATTGTGAAAATTTATACAGATCTGAAAATAAATCATTTAGTTCTTCAAGGCATTATCAGAAATTAACTTTGTAGATTTTTATAGCAGCTATTTCCTACTTCCACTGTCTAAACAAAAAGTGCAGTGCGGATGTCCCTGAGGCGTGGGTCCCTTACTTTGCTAAAAAGCTGTTGTGTATCAAGAGAATATATGATACAATGGATATATAAAAGATGTTTTTTAAAGCCATACTCTTTTACAACCTTTCTCTGATGTTGCAAGGTGACTTCGGCTCAGACTGAGGAAGAACATAATGGGGAAATACTTAACTTTCAGCTTCCAAACTGTGTGAATTTACAAAGCTTATTTAGGTATCTGCAAACAGTAGACCACCTTTATATATTTTTCTTAAAATCATAAGATGGTTTGCATTGGAAGGAACCTTAAAGATTTAGTAAGCTCAGAAGGTTAAAGCAGTTATTAATGCTATTCATGTCAGTGTCATGGGTTTAATCCCTGTACAGGCCATTCACTTAACAGTTCAACTTAATGATCCTTATTGGTCCCTTCCAACTCAGAGGACTCTGTGATTCTGTGATCTCTGTCATGGACAGAGACACCTTCCACTAGACCTCAAAGCGCCCTCCAGCTTGGTCTTGAACACTTCCAGGGATGTGGCACCCACAGCTTCCCTGCGCAAGCCATTGCGGTGCCTCTCCACCCCCACAATAAAATATTTCTTCCTAATAGCTAATCTAAACCTGCTCTCCTTCAGTGTGAAGCCATTCCCTCTTTATTTGTCACTACATGCCTTTATAAAAGACCCTCTCCATCTTTTCTGTAGGCCCCCTTGAGTTACTGAAAGGTTGCAATGAGATCTCCCTAGAGTTTTCTCTTCTCCAGGCTGAACAAATCCAACCTTCTGAGCCTGCCTTCATAGCAGAGGTGCTCCAGCCATCTGATTAACTTTGTTGTCCTCCGATGCACTTGTTTCAACAGGTCCATGCCCTTCTTCTACTTGAGGCCCCAGAGCTGGATGCAGTACTCAAGGTGCAGTCTCAGGAGTTCAGGGTAGAGGGGCAGAATCACCTCTCTACTGCTTTGATTGCAGCATAGGATGCAGCTGGCCTTCTGGGCTGTGAATACACATTGTCAGGTCATGTGGAGCTTCTCATTCACCAGCATTCCCAAGTCTTTATCCTCAGGGCTGTTCTTATTTCTTTCTCTGTCTAGCCTGAATTTGTGGTCAGAATTGCCCTGTTCCAGGTGCAGCACCGTACGCTTGGCCTTGACTTTCATGAGGTTTGCACAAGCCCATCTATTAAGACTGTTAAGGTCCCTAGTGAAGCCATATTGGCTGTCACAAAGCACCTCCTTATTTATGTGCATTAGTACAGTTTACAGAAGGACCTGCTCCATGATCTTGACAGCACTGAAGTGAGACTGACTGGCTGTGATTCCTCGGGTCTTCCTTATTTCCATCTCCTGTGAGTAGAAATTCCACCAGACTGTCAGGACTTCTCAAATATGTTGAATAGTAGCTTAGCCACTTCCTCTGCTAGTTTACTCTTTCAGGACCTTCAGATACCTCTTATCAGGTCCCAAGGACTTGTGCACCTCCAGCTCCTTGGATGGTCTCAGACCTGATCCTCTCCTACAATGGATGGTTTCTTATTGTCCCAGTCCTTGCCTTTGCCTTCTGCAACTTAGGCACTGTGGCTAGAATACTTGCTGCTGAAGAGTGAAGCAAAAACGGTTGTTGAATACTTCAGCCTTCTTGATATCCTGGACAACCATGTCTCCTATTTTCTTTTGGAGAGGGCCCATATTTTCCCTAGTCTTCTTTTATCCCCAGCATTCCTATAGAAACTTTTCTTGTTGCCTTTGAATACCTAGGGCAGATTTAATTCTATCAGGGCTTTAGCTTTCCTAACTTGATCCCTGGCTATTTGAATAACCTCAGTATTCCTGTCTGGCTACTTCTCCTTGCTTCTGCTGTCTGTAAGCTTACAAATTTTGGAACATTAAAGTGAAATTATGAATAGCTCCCTTGTTGAGCAGGATAGGAAGACGTGAGTAATGCTGAGAAGAGACTATTTCAGATCTGGTTTTCTTCCTTGTTTTGTGTTCCTAAAGACAGAAAACATTAAATACCTCTGGATTCACAGCCTGGATCTAGGTGCTATGTTATGTGTAACATACATGTGTCAAAACCAGTCAAACCTGTCAGGAGATGCCTGCATAAGGATAAGCCAGACATGTGCTCTGAGATAGCCTTAGCACAGTGACATCCAACTCTAACAGGATGACTGCATTCCTGATTTACAAATTAGAAGAACATGTAAATCAAAATTCATCCCTATACAGCCTCAGGAACTTAAACAGGAGCTTAGTCACCTTCTGTGGGGGTAGTCAGTAACTACTAAAAGGCAGCTGAGGCCCTCAGCAAGCTGCTTGACTCCTCAGAAGAGCTCATCTCCACTTTAATGTGATGCTAAGAAAATAAAATCCACATTTGTGGTTTAATGCTTGGAGTTAGGTAGGATAAGTTTTCCAGGTGACTAAAGACTTTCCTCATAAATGCTTTTTTGCAGATCTCATAAGTTACTTCCTCAGACTTAGGTAGAGTTTAAGTACACAAGAGTTCTTTTTCTCCCATCCCTTAAACTGCCCTCCCCCAAAATTTCTGTTCCCTAATATGATGGTCTGGCAGACCTAAGTGAAACCTGCATTGAAAAAAACATGGATATTAAGTCAGTATTAAGAGTGATCAATGGGAATCAAAACCTCTCCAAATACAGCAAAATCAAAATGAAAGAAAAACCTATCTATATTTCCTTATTATTCAGAAATGACAGGAGGGAAAAAAAATGTTCTCCTTTGTATATCTTCCATTTAGAGAGGTGTAGCTCTTGTTCCTAATAACCTGAGTTCCGTAGGAACTCTCTTCTCAGGGTGCACAACATAATAGAGAACCCAGATTTAATAAACTATTTATAGAACTCTGTTAAAATAAGTAGCACTGTTTGCTCAGGAATTTCAAGTACTTCTGGAAAAGTTATTATAGAGGAGTAGTCAGAAGAATATCACCTCTTTCCAGGGACGTGGGGGGAACAGAGCTGGTGATGGGGAGCTGAAGGCCTCCCAGGACAGCCTCCTGCCTTGGAGCCAATGAAGGGGCCCTTGGAAGGTGTGAGATCATCCAGAGAGCAGTGGCTGATGTGAGCTCTGCATCAGGACCAAACACACCTCAGGTTGGAGTTTCCCACAATCTCTTCCCTTGGACTCTGCTGAAGTAATATGTACTGAAAACGGAAATGGCCAGCCAACAGTGTTCATCTTCACTATGATGAAGTTGAGAGCCTGCTTGCTTTTTTTTTTCAACATGTTTTTTATACACTTTCAGTGTATGTAGGAGGAAGGAGCTACCAAGATTGGAGAGACAATGTCTGACAATGAACCTTCATCAATGGAGAGGAAAGTGTGTGAAGAGGACTGGACTGTTTTTCACTACAATGGACTTCGTGTTTTGGGTTTTGTTAAGGGTTTTGCAGTTAATATATAATTCCCTATATGTTCTATTGTAGTTGCTGGAAAATTCCCTCTTCCCTCGTGGCCTCGAATCCTACCCTGTGATTGGCTGCTTTTACTGCATTGCAGTATATTCTCTATATAGTTATTCCAACCCCTTATTTTGCATGCTCCTCTCATGCTCTGCCCTAACTCCACCCCAGTTCCACCCCCTTCTGGAAAGTTCTAGCCAAACCCTATAAAAGGCCATTTTAATAAATGACCATTTCTGCCTCCCACTTCAGAAGTGTGCCTTCTCCTTTCTTGCCCCAACATCAGAGGTGCAGATGGTGCCCAGTGTGGGGCAGGCCTGAGGACTTCTGGCATCTGGAAGACTACCTGCTCCCTTGGGAAAAGTGCAGGGGGTTCGTGGACTCCTGGCTCCGGCAGCTTTCTCAGCTGAACTGGGGATTTTTCGCATCTATCCTTCTGAGATAAGACAAAGAGGTGAGCAGCTGAGCAATGATCTTCCTACCTAAAATCCCCCATCCTTACCCTGAAATTAAAAGCTAAAAGTCTAAAAATGGGAGCCCGATTAACGAAAAATAAAGAGGACTTACACAGGTGTTTAAAAGGTTTTATCCAACAACATAAGCATCCTATAGATGAAGTCTCCAGGAAATCTTTAGCTGGAAGGATTGAAAAACACCAAAATGTCCCAGAGAATTTAACATATGAAGATTGAGACAGGCTAGAGGCTTCTTTGTGGAGGGCAATATCTAAAGCATACAAAGAAGCAGCCAAAGACACAATAGCTTGGAGGCTCATTCACAATATTTTAAAGCAATTGGGGAGGAAATTGTTATCAGAAAGGACAGGGAATAGCAGTCGATGTGCTGTTGCGGTGTCAGGTCAAGATCAGTACAGAGATCCCCCTGCATCACCACATTTGGGAACACAAAATGGCATGGGAGCTGCATGTCAGCCATCTCTGAACACCCTGACTGCCATCTTGGGAGCAGTTCATGCTGTGGTCCTCAAAATGGTTGTGGTTCTGACCTTGCTTTGTAAAATAGCTGCACCAGCCAAGGTCATTCACAGAATGGCATCTTGACTCCACCCCCTTCTGGTGACCAAGTTCTGCCTAGTTTCACCCAACGGAAGTTAACATAATCCAAAATGGCAGCAGCCAACAACATCCAGTTTATAGATCACAACATCCGGTCCGAGATGGCTGTGTCCATGAGAACCTCACCAACAGTTCCCTCCAGTTACAACTAATGCAAAGGCCAAACATTAACACTGAAATGGAACATGACAGCCGATAGGTGTCACCTTGGAAACAAGCAGAGATGGATAAGGATCTAGGATTTTTAAAAGATTTTCCTGGGTTTTTTTTATAATAATGGCAGTCCACCAATATGGGAACCAGTCCCATATCCTGTACTAAAGGATGTTAAAAAGGCCATCACTGAATATGGGCTAAGTGCTCCTTTCACCATGGGGCTTCTAGACTCTTCATTTGCTGTTTATGTCCTAACACCATTGGACATTTGGTCCATTGCTAAATCACTATTTACTGCCATGCAGTTTTCTATGTTTGAGACTGAATGGAAGGCCTTAATTAAGAAACAAGCAGAGAATTTATTTTCCACAGATTGAATACCTGTTATTACTATAAACATTTTATTTGGTGAGGGTCCTTTTTTAGTTAATCAAGCCCAAACAAAAATTCCAACTAATGAATTAAATCTACCAAAAAATCTGTCACTACAGGCAATCAAAGACAGTAGCAGATGCCCCAGTAACTACACCCTCCTTTACATCTGTTCAACAAGGTCCAAAAGAACCCTTCTTGGGTTTCATAGAAAGACTAAAAGAGTCCATCACTTGGCAGTTTGCAAATAAAGAGGCCCAAGACACCTTATTCACCAAACTGGCAGCAGAACGTGCAAATGAGGACTATCAGCAGGTACTAAGACCACTTAAAGACCTGACCCTGACTGACAGGATAAGAGCGTGTAAGAATATAGGGTCTCACTTGTGTAAGATAGGGTTGTTAACTGGGCCCTAACCGCACTCAAATCCTCTGAATTCAAGTGCCATAGCTATAATCATCTGGGGCACTTCAGAAAAGACTGTTCCAAGAATAAACCTGTGGTGCTGCTCAATTATTGTCCCAGATATCATAAAGACCCACGTTGCGCTAAAGATTGAAGATCCAAATTCACAAAGGAAGGTTATCCTTTATGTTCTCATAAATGATAGAGGAGCAAGGAAGCTGAAGCTGGGAAATGGGGAGCTGAGCACAAAGAAGGAGTGAGGACACACAAGACCCCCCAAGTAAACCACACCCAGTTTCTCCCTACAATTCCAGAGGGAAACCTGGAATAAGTTTCCCTTGGCTGGAGCTGGCACCTTCTGTCACAGTAACCATCAATGAGTCTACCAGCCAAGTGATTCCAGTAGTAATTAAAGGCACTATTTCAATAAATTACAGCTAATAATCAAACTTCTTTCAGCATCAGAGGCAGGGGTAGTTATAGCACCCCAAGTAGAAAAACAGTCCAATCCTCTTCACACACTTGTCTCTCCATTGATGAAGATTCGTTGTCAGATGCTGTCTCTCCAATCTTGGAAGCTCCTTCCTCCTACAAGTGTAAGCAATGCATATTGTACCATTTTTTGGAAATAACCATAGGGAAAGAAAAACAACAGGTATGCTATTTAAAATATATGTGGTTGACACAACATATGTATATGAATATACATATGTATATTCAAACATAGGTTTGAATATACAAAAGTCTGAAGCTGATTATAGATGAGACATTAGTAATTTATATTTCCTTGCAACAGCATTAGGTCAATATCTTCTTTTTTTAAAGTGGGTTAAGTCATATAAACAATTTTTCATGAGACATGTTTATTATTTTTCAAATAAAGTGACAGATAAAGTGAATTCCTTAGTTCATTTGAGGCCTGATACAGTCCAAAATGAACAATCCATGGTATGAACAATCCATAGTAATAAATACCAGCAAGGCCAAAATAATAAAATTTGAACTATCACTACCCCAAAACACTGTGACACTCCTCTGTCCCCTTGTAAATGTCCCTGCAACCATGAAAAGAGGCTGTACAGCTGAGGATATATCAGCACACATTTCTGACAGAAGTAGAACTTGGAAGCCAAGAAAGTGAATTACAGCTTCATGAAGACTTTTTTTTAAACAGCTTATATGACATTTCTCAAACATTTAGTACCTCAAAGCCTAATCCAAGGTCCACTTAATGGAAAAACTCAAATTTATTTTACAATGCCTGGGGTCAGAGTCCAAACTACATCTATTCTTAAGGGTTCAAACCTATCCATTGCTTCATAAAAAGTGCCAATTGAATCTCATGTCTTAGCAGAAGCTAAAAAATGGATGGGAAATGAAACTTTGTCATTCGTTCATGTATGTAATTAAGTATCTAAACAGACAACGAGAAAACTGCAATTATGCACAGCACATCAATCCTACAAGTGCTTTTTCCACTTCCCCTTAGTCAATTTGCCACTCTGTAATAACTCAGTTCATAAAGCTTCAAACATACACACCACAGAGAAAAAAATGGTTCCTCTAATAAATTCTTTCCATAAGCCTGTGGGATCAGCATATCTCAAATGGAATCAAATCCCAAAGCATTTCTGATCAGTTATTTGGGATAAAGTGATTAGAAAAAATTCTGATATTTTTCAAACAGATCACTCATCACTAAGCTATTTCTAGACATAGAAAGCAGAATGTGCCACTATGTAAATATCTCTATAATCAGAGTAGTTACAAAAGAGCTAAATGTTCACATATATCCTCTTCCTTAGATATACTGCAGTATTAGATGGCTGATTATAAATTGACATCTAGCTATCTCCTTCCCCCTTCCTCCCCCACTCCCCCCATTTTTTTACAGGTTCACCCATTCACCCATAAACCTTGCTGTGTATAATTTGGAGTTGCTGAGATATCCTACTGTAGAATATTTATTACTCTAACTGAACTTTTTCTTCCCAAGCAGTGATATAAATAAGCACATCATTGCTCTTTGCAGTAAGTAACATAATGTTCTCACATTTCTTCTGTATATCTAGGCCATATTAGGAACTTGAAAAACATAAGAGCCAAGCAAATGAGTTTACACTATAACAGTCTACACAGGCTCAAATCAGAAAAGAAATGACACAAACAAAACTATTGATGGTAGTGTTGGGGTAGAAAGCTACAGAACAGATTTGACCTGACGAATTAGTCCTTGGTCCAAGTTCAGGTCTGATGTGTAAATAAGTTTAAAGGAGAATAAAGTGATGTAAATTACATCTTCTCTCACTCTCTCAGCCCATAAATTATTCTAGCCTACCTTCTCACAACCTAACAACTAGTAACTGCATCCTGCCCTTTTGCTTCATTGCTTATCACATCTACTTCAAAACTCTGTAAATATAGCAAGGAAAATTTACGTGGATGAAAAAGTATGCATAATTCTGATCTAACCCTACCCCTCAGCTTAATTATTTTCTTTCTTTGAAACTATTACGCAGTGTAAAACTTCAGTGCTAACAACTTCAATGCTTACATAATTCTCACAGTTCCCAGTCATTTTAAAAAGAGGGGGTACCTAATCATTTCAGAAAGATATTTCCCTGTTCACAAAAAATATCATAAATATTCCAAAGAATTTTGTAATACCGTGAATTACCTCTAAGTGAAAGCTAAGTCAATAATCTTTTCATCTCCTCCCCATAAACTCTTTCACTCTGTTACTCATCAAAAAAATATAAATATTAACTTGACATGCAACATGCACAGCTCTGTCGTGTGTGCACACAAACATTCCCTCTTATCATTTTCTTTTATGCGTGATTTATCAGATGTCTATACTGCAAGGATTTTTCCAGTATAGACAAGTAGAACTTTATCCCACACCAGCAAAAGCTTTTTTGAGAGCTGTATGTTATGACCCGCCCTGTTTTTCCCACTCCTCAGTGAAACTCCCTGTGTTGACAAAACAAGTTTTTATCTGCATAGTTAGGTTAATTAGTGATTATGATTGTTCATAACCCCCAGGAAAATATCCTTGAAGTTTTTATTACAGGCAAGTTTCAGCTTTTATTAGCATAGCTGTAAGATTTGTTTTGTGTTTTTGTGGTTCTTCAGGACCAAAAAAAAAATGTAGCCTCCCACTTTCTTTTTTTCCACTCTAATCAGGAAAATCTTGTTACCTATCAGTCTGAAACCTGTGTAACCAGCAGCAGGTTAATGGGTGACTGGTGCTCTAGCTGCTGCTAAAACAGTAATTTGTAGCACGTACCAAAAGTCATACAGGTATCAGCATATAAGATATCATTTACTCTTATCTCGCAAAGCTCTAACTTTAGAGACCATTATCTTTCCCATGTAAACCCAGTGAAGGCAGGGAAGAATTAATAAACCTTCACCTCAGTGACTCATGCTGTACTTTTCTGTTAGCAAAAGCATAGCTTCAGCTCAGAGCTAATAGTTAATCGAAGTTTTGCAGACTCTATAGCCTTGAGACTTAAAGACTACTCGTCCCCTGGCTTGTCTTCCGTAAGTCCATAAACTATGCAAGTGCAGACCAAGCATGATATGATAAAGGACTCTCCTCATAAACCTGAAATAGCAACTGTTTATATCCAATCAGCACAAAATGTTTTCTAGCTCCGTCCTTTGACACCTGATTTGATCATGCCTTTATCTAAACCAAAGTACACAGAACCATTTCCAACTTCTAGAAGTACAGTTGCAATAGTTGCAATGACTGCTTTTGCTCTGTGGCCAATTGTAGAAGAGTCAAAAAAATGTTTTTTGGATGGTGAAACCAAAACATTGCATAAGCTTGAACTGTTTAGAATGGTCGAGATAACTGCTGTAAATTTACACGACAGAATTATAAAGATTTTTTAATTTATTTTTCTTAATGTGTGGAAAGCAAAATATTTTCAATGAAAAGTATTAAAAATAAATATTCTAAATTTTCCAATTTCCCTAGATACATAATGGCCTGAAGCTGACTTAAGGTCAAAACATGTTTCAGAGTCACTGATTGCATTTTCTGCCAAAGAAACCCCCAACAAACCAAACAACTAAACAAAAACCAGTCCCCCCTCCCCAAAAAAAAAAAAGTATTACCAAAAGTAATTCAACTCACACTTTGTTGTTTCCTTATTGACCTGACAGTTACGGCCTTTTTTGGCCATTTTAATTGTTATTCACTGTCTTAGGTTATTTGGCAAGGTTTTGGTAGCAAGGAGGCAGCGGGGGTGGCTTCTGTGAGTAGATCCCAAAAAACAGTTCCAGTCAGCTCAAAAAGGGACCCGCCACTGGCCAAAGCTGAGCCTGTCAGAGTTGTAGAGCCTTATGACAAGATGTTTAAGAAGGGTTAAAAAACACTGTACAAAGCACTTGGGAAGAGGAGTGAATGTGAGAGAGAAAAACAACTTTGTAAACACCAAGGTCAATGCAGAAGGATGGGTAAAGTGTGTTCCAGGCGATGGAACAGAGATTCCCCTGCAGCCCATGGTGAAAACTGTGGAGAGGCAGCCCACAGAGGATCTCACACTGCAGCAGCCATGCTCTGAAGGAAGATCTGACAGTGTGAGAGAAACTGAATTGGAGCAGGATTCTGGCAGGACCCTGAAGAGAAGTCAGCAATGAAACCGAGCCCAGGAAGAAAGAAGGTGATATTAGATTTATTCTTTTTTTTCTCATTGTTCTACTCTGAACTTGAGTGGTGAAAAATTACATTCATTTCCTCAAGCTGAGCCTGTTTTGACCCCGATGGTAATTAGTGAGTGATCACTCCCTGCTCTTATCTTGACCTATGAGTTTTTCATTGTATATTTCTCCCCCTATATTTTGGATGGAGAGGTTAGTGATAGAGTGGTGTGGTGGGCACCTGGCAACCAGGAAAAGTCAATTCATGACACTCACTCTGCCTTTCTAATCCATGAATTTGGATCTCACCATCTGTTGAACCCCAGGGTTTATGAGTCTAGAACATAGCCTAAGGCACAGTTAAGTTTTTCCTCTATGAAGATTAAGTAAAAGATTTTTATTGCTCCAAGAAGAAACAACCAACACAGCAAGTCAGATTTGACATAATAAATGAGATCACCCTTTTTTTTTTTGCTCTGTTATCTAGCATTCTGACTCTAAAATTGTTCAGAAACATTAGAAGTTTGAAGGGAAAAATATCTGAGTCTATTGTGCATGAATGAAAATTACCTATACTTCCTTATCTTTGTGGACAGTTTTCTTACATCCTAAAACATAAGCACAGTTACCTTTTGATGTTTTTTATTTAAAATTGCCCATTTTAGTGGTGCTCCAAAAGTATTGAAAAACCAGCAGAAAAATACATAAGCAGATACAGGAAGAGAAGGTAATTTTGAGTGCATGAAATGTTTAATTTCCTTATTCTAGAAATCCTTTTCTGAGATGAAAAGATGATCCTGCTTGGTTAACCATGTCTGAAGTAGGTTAGCTATTTGGCTATACCAAAGTCTTATGGGATTAGAATTAGGATTAGCATATAATTGTTCAAAAAGCATGAAATCCTTTCCATAGCTGTGGTTTAGAAAAGCCTTGCATGCCCTGTTATTGTCTGTGTTCTTTTGTGCAGTTTCATAAAGTGGAATTTGGAATTTGTGAAGCAGTGGTAATAAGAAGCTTTATTCATTGTTTTTCCCCAATAAGAACACCATTTTTGAGCAACAAATAATGAAGTGCTTCAGAAGGGATTAATAAGTGATCTTCTAGAGAATAAACAAACAATTCAAAGTGAAGAAACATCTAGGAAGAGAGGAAACAGATGATGCTGGTTCCTTAGAAAACTTTGGCATTAGTTACACTGAACCTAGTTCATTTCAAAACCAAAGGATTCTGTTGCACTTGTTCTAGTTGATTCTATTGCATAGATTGTCCAAAAGTGTTAGGAAACTAGCTTGTAAAATCTATAACAACTGTAAATCTCGATTGCTTTATTCTGCATCCTGTTGCCCTGAATCCAAACCCTAACTCAAGGGCACAGTGGAATGGTGATGGGTTTTAGTCGTCCTAGAAAAAAGGAAAATTAGCCTAGATGGGGCAAGACAAATCAGGCCTGGTGAGAAAAACTGCCACAGGAAGGTGAAGTTGGTTTTGTGAGCCTTAATGCAAAAGGATGCTGCAATCTGCATTATAGCATTTCAGGTTATTTTCTGCTGCTGTAGAACTTGTTTAGGCCATTATCTGACAGCCCAAAAGTAAGGGTTAAAGAGTTTTACGAGTTGTTGATATTGGAATTTTTAGGAAGGTTACTTCAAGCCCACTAAGGCCTAAATCAGGGCATGTGCATAAGTTAAAATGTGCAATAGTCATTGCATTGGTTAACATTCAGGATCAAAGTGTTATTTAATCTCACAGGTATCTTCAGCATCTGCATAAATGACTTGGACAGATGACTGGAAGGGATTCTAAGCAAGTTTGCAGATGACACAAAACAAAGAGGAGTTGTTGACTCCCTTGGAGGCAGGGAGGCCCTGCAGAGAGTTCTTGACAAATTAGAGGACTGGGCAAATACCAGCTACATGAAGTTCAACAAGGGAAAGTGCCGGATTCTGCACCTGGGTTGGGGCAACCCTGTATGTACAGACTGGGGAATGAGGTGCTGAAAAGCAGTGCCATGGAAAGAGAACTGGGGATCCTGTTCAATGGCAAGTTGAGTAGGAGTCAGCAGTGCCCTGGCAGTCAGGAGGGTCAACCGTGTCCTGGGGGACATCAGGCATCTTCTCTTTAGAATTTATAATCCATTTTTCCTTTGCCTGGACCTGAGTGCAGTTGAGGTACATGAGGAGAAAGTACAACCTAGGAGCAGATTTTGCTGTGGTGGTTGTACCAGTGCCACAGACCCCCTTTTCTTCCCTCAATTTCCCCACTCCTACACACACTTTCACTGTAAACAGTGTTTTGCAAAAACTCTGATGACAAAGACTGTCAGCTCTGATGGAATTAATGATATTGAGAGGCGAATGCTGAGACTTCATTCTTCTGATAAATTCCTATAGTTAAAACAGTTCTTTACAATGTTGGCATCTGCATCCGACTCTGTTCTCCTTTCAAGTCTAGTTGTCTTATTCTTTTGCTGTTTTATGACCAGCAAAGTTTTGAACCATCGAAGTAAGATGCAGGTGGCTCAGGTGTTACCCCTGTGGGCAAAGTATCAGGTGTCTACAAAGGGCTGTGTCCCAGTCTCCGATACATAAGATATTCCAAGCCTTTAATCTGACACAAGAACACTTCATCCTTGGATATTGCTTTGCTGTGTACATTAATATTGAAATCCTGATTTATTATGCTTAGTCTGTTGCTTGTCATAGTCAAATGTCTGACTCTGTGTATAGTTTTCAGTATATGAAAAAGAAATCACTGGGTTCACTTAGAAAACAAAAGTCAAGTATACTGACAGCCTTGTACGTCCATGATGAGATGTATGTAAGGAAAGTAAATTAAAGAATTACATTCTTAGCTAAGGAAACATCATATTGGGATTTAATATATTAGTAATTTTATTGAGCTACCTCAAGAGTTTAGTGGTTTGATATCTCGTAACACAGACTTTCACACACAGAGTGGCACATATATCCCTGCACATGTTATTCTAACCAAGAATTTTATTTGTCTTTCAGTGGTGAGATAACCTAGATCACTTTAGCCATTTAATCCTGTTTTATGACATAATGCACATAAAAAGAAAAAAGGTATATAGACTTTCATTAATTTACAAGGACTGCTTTATGTGTACAGTGATGCAACCATATCACAATATATTTAGTCAATAGTGAAATATGGATATCATCACAACTATAGAAATTAGTACTGTAGACCAAATTTCTAGCTGTTTGGAAAACAAACAAACAAATAAACTCTAAAAACCTCTAGACACCAACCTTTCCCCCTTTCATTATGATTGATGTTCATGTGAAAATAAGCAGATCATAAGTATTACTTCCTTCTTTTAGCTGAGGGAAAAAGACCTTGACCACATCTTCCATAGTTACTACTGAGGTGCAGAAGCACTTCTCTTCAGAGAGGCTAAAGAAGCCTATCTAAGCACAAGCACGCTGTGCTTACACATATGTAAAGGATGCAGAGGATCATTTCCATACAATGTGAGAAAAGTAATCTATTTCCCTGTGTTCCTTTCAAGTATACACATGCACAGAGTATGTCACAGCCATTCCTAAACTTTTTCAAGTCCTTCATTTGTGGAGAAGCAAAACATGCAAAGTACCACATCCAGTTCCCCCTGCCCAACCACATTCTCCAGAGAGAATACTGTCATCTGATTTCTCCTTGCTCTTACCCTGAACATCCTCTTTGACATTCCAAAGATCCAACTTCTCTGGCTGAGGTAGTTCTAGACTCAACCTGACCTCCCTAGTCTCCCCTCTGGTCCTTGCTCAGGCAGTGCAATGATCACTATTGCCTTACCAAGGCATTCATTTCCCCTTGAGAACCCTTGATGTTCTGTGTTGTTTTATAGCAGTAGAATGTCAATCACACCAGGGCTGGAACAGTAAGTAAATTCACTTAACCTTGTGTATCAGTGTAGGGCTTTATGAGTTCCTTTTAACTTTTAAATAAGTCATTCCATGATATGCAGCTGGTAGCTGAAGAAGCCATAATTAAAAAGTAGGTAGCATAATATCTAACTCTTGCCTGGTTTTACCACACAACTTGCAACTCCTCTTTTCATTAGATAAGAAATGGCTCTAGTATGCAAGCTGTAATGTCTGGTGTGCCCTAGACATGGCAGAGACAACATGTTGTTATTGACCAGTACATACAGCATAGATAAAATAGACTTAAAAGTGGATAAACTGTCATGTTTTTAGGGATCTGAAAAAAAACCCAGAACATTAACTTTCTAAAAGATTAATCCTACTTAGACACTAGATTATCTAAAATATGGATGATTCAAGTAACATTAATGCCAAAAAATATGATATGAAATCCACATATAAAAGCATTCCTAGAGATTATTAAAGCAATATTTTGATTGAAAGATGAGATTATCTAAAATCTTAGAGAACTAAAATTTTTCTGACAGAAGTATTTTATCTTTCTAAGAGTTCTGTTTTGGATTTTTTGTTTGTTGGGGATTTTTATTTCTTTGTTTGTTTTTCCCTCTACAGTTTAATGCATCACTATCATTCTATCATCAAACTAATACTCAAACCCACCTATTATTTGTATGCATATTACTTATTGATATTTCTACAATATTTGTTTGTCTTTCTTATTATATAGGACTTCCAACTAATATATGAGCACTTTCCCAAGTGTCTGAAAGTTTAGATTCAGTCTGCTCTTCAGATCTGAAGTTTGAACTGATTTTCAGTATCATGAGGTTAACTAGTTAACTCTTGCAGAAATTTGGAAATGTCCCAGTAGAACTATTTTTTCTGATAGTCACCTATTTTTCTCATGTGGCTTTCAGAAAGCAAATAAGTTTCTGCTAAAGGTATTAACTTTGTGATATTGATATATTTTTCATAAGCTGTGATGAAAGAATTAGTCATACCAAATGCAAAGCTTAGCATAGGTAGAGAGGATTTGCATGGAACAAGCTGCTTAAGTTCTCAAAAGCAATTGGTCCCTCTAAGATGACATAATCTACCTGATGAATATATAATTTAATAATATTGCTGATATTGAGTTTTGTGAGGCATATTACACCAATTTGAGTCACAAAAATAAATGTGTCCTTATTGTTGATGAGTATGTAGATATTTTGTTCTAGACATATTTAGTAGTTCCTTTTCTGACTGCCAATATTTAACTATGTACTATATTTTTCTGCCAAATTCCTGCATTTTCTCTGCAAGTTGCATGTAGACATAGGACAAAGCAAGGTATGTGAAGACCTTGTAAGAAATTATACAGCAGAACATGCTGGAACTAAAAATAGATATGCTCAGCTACCAAAATGTTCTAACAGTGTTTGAGTTTGGGCAAAGTTATCATTCACAGCTCTAACAGGCAGCAATACAAATACAAACTCTGGCTCTAGCTAAACATGAATACTGTTTCTACTTCCTAATATCTTCACTTGGATTGCTTATTTTGCACAAAGAATAAGATGGAATATAAATTGACAAAAGAGAGAGATGACATGCAACCCTGAGATTTTTGTGGAAAACAAAATTTCTCTCACAATAAAAGGCCTTTTTCATTCTGTTAGCTTTACAGTTTGTGCAGGTTTTCAAGATATACATGTTAAATATAACTATGTTACTTCTTAAGTTACAAGTTTAATACTAGTGACTGCTGCAGAAGTTTTGTTCAAGCAAAGACTGCAAGCCTGAACCATAGATACAAAAGGATTATTAAGTACTAACCTGGGTCTCTCCCAGGAGGGAACTATTCTCAGAACAAATAACATTCTTCCCCAGTTACTTGTTAGAGTTGCACTTAGATACCAGCTGAGATTGGTGCATCTCATTTAATAAGGACTATTAAATATGACTAGAGGACACTGGCAATCTGATAGGCTTGGGGTTTGACCCAGCAGTTTTTAATCCATCAGAAATTTCTCAGAAAGAAGTAGTGTCCATTCTGTAATAGGTCCGAGCACTCTGCTTTTTAAATTAGAAATGAGACCCAAATGTGATGTACATATCAGTTTACTTTTTAATAACCTGCTTCTTAAGGTAGTGCTAAAGGTTTATTAATGTTGAAGAACAACGTTCCTGTTAAGATAATCTATTTTGCCTCAAGACTGCAGTATTAAACTGTTTCCTTGAGAGTCTCTTTGAGCACAGGCCCTTTAAAACAAGTGGGACACTCAGTATTTGCATTCCATATCACAGGGTTATCTTATAATAGTCACTCTCCTGATGAGACTTGATGGCTAACCTGCCAGAAAATGGTTGATTTTTTTGGCTTTCTTCCTCCATTTTTTCACCCACCCCCCTCTACTCTTTATAATATATTTAAATAGAGGAAAAAAAAAAAATCAAACATTTTTGACAAGTAGGAACTGGGATCAGAATCAAACCTCATCTTTTTCCCAGCTTTCATTTGCCTGAAGCAACATGGCTTGTTTCATCTCATACCCAGGAAACAAGCCAAATGGAACATGCCCTTAGTAAGAGCTGCCTCTCATATGAAGAGCCTGTCTTTTCTGGACAGGCTCCTCCTTCCTTTCTCCTTAACTTAAAATTACTTCCTATAAAGTTCTCAAAGAGTATAGAAAAATTATAACACTCCACTAAATATCTTTTTTTTTTTCTTTTTTTTTTTTTTTTTT
>VXAU01000003.1:27106-85502 GCA_013399695.1 Formicarius rufipectus | reverse complement strand
CAATAAATGGACATAAAAGTTTGGAGTTTTGAAGACTAAATGGTGGGGGAACAATAATCTTTGTTTCTTCTGGAACAGGAAGAGACCATAACTGCAGTGCTAATACAAAATGGGCAATTTTATAAGAAGTTTGCCAGTGCTATGAACAGAAGCACATTAAACCTCAAAATGACTAAGTGACTCATAAAGAAATGCAACTGGCAAGTGCAATTTAGCTTTACAAGTCAGAGGTGTGGGTGGGGTTTGTTTTAGGTTTCGAGCTTTTTTCAGGTTGAAATTGTTTTGTTGTCTTCACAAAAGTGCAAAAGACATAATTTGTACCTTGTGCAAACATTTCATCAGCGTATGTATAACAGTTGCCAGTCACCCACTGCACTAACTTCATTTTAGATGCACGGTAGATTTAAAGTTCTCACAGCTGTATGAAGGATCTCACAGAAGGGTAAATGAGAGGTAGGAAAGAGTGAAATGGACTAATAACAGTGTCAGAACTACTTTGTTGCCTCTAGGCTGAAGAAAGCCGAAGAAAGACACGTGAGCAACACATGCTTGTGACAGTAGTGTAGAGTCTCCTGTATGATCATTTCTTAGTTTCTTAAATGAGCTAAATTAGTAAGGAATTTGACTGCTGTAAACACACCCTAGCAAATGTGTGCAAAATATTCATGGAAAAGAAATATATTTTAAGTATTCACATGGGNTATGTCAGAGGATAATAGATATGCTTCCAGGTATGTAGGGTTCACAGCAGCCACCGACTGATACACAGAGTTCTCATGAGCAGCATGATCCTGGAGTTTTAGGCAGGAGGAAAACTGTTGTTGAGGTAATGTACAAACATTGGGGTGAAATAGGTGTATACAGACCTAAAGTTGTCAGATGCTTCCAATTCTAGCAATTGATCTAACAAAAGACACCTGATGAAGCCAAGTTGCAAGGAGGAAATTATGGTCAATTAACGTAATTTAAAAAATGTGACAATGGCAGTAATAAACACTTCTTAAGGTGTGATCCATTAAATATGGTATTAACAAGACACTTTCACAGGGCACTTCTACATGTACAGGTTGGCCAAGGGGTTACATTAAGGAAATTGAAATATGACTTTTTCTACAATTTCCATACTCCTGTAGACTATAAGTCTGTAGGTCTAGATGCTGCAAGTAGTAGTCTTACAGTTGTTAAGCCCATGTAGAATTTACAGTCTACTCTACTTTCCAGACCTTTAAGGTCTGGAAAACTAATAGTGATGTGACAAGACTGAGAAAAAAACCTCCAAACATGTCAATGTTGGTTCTACTAGAATATAGAACAGTTTATGAAGAAATGTTGTAACATCTCTATCCACTTTACAATCCTTTACAAGCAGATTGGAAAAAAAAAGGCAAACAAACAAACTTCAACTATTCTGCATGTAAAAAATCTTATTCTGTGGGAATGGATTAAGAATTTAACTGATATTTCCTCTTTATTCTAGCAGGAAGAGGTTTATAGTTGCTTACAAAGCTGTACTGGAATTAAAGAAATGAAAAATAAAGTGTTTTGAATAATACATTTGGAGTGAGGAAAATCATACCATTCATTAAAATTTGTCATCTTCATTACAGCTCAAATTAGCAGACATCATTATTTAGGAAAGCATTTACATTTATATTAAAATTTATATATGTGCTGAGACAGAGGAATTATAAATTCTGTGGTTTTGCTTAGTTTCCTGCATTCAGATATAAATACTAACATATTACTGACCAAAGGCTATGGTGCATTGTGTTTCAAAAGTGGGCAAAATTCTGTCTTCGTAATTCACATTACTAGCACCAAAAGGTAATTAGAGCATCAGCATTGATGGAGTGATTAATAAAATTAATTCCTGTATCAGATTCTCATGAACCCATTACTGAAATAATTGTAAGCTATGGAGTGAGAGGTGGGTGATACACTAGTTTCCAGCTGGCACTTTCTATTGTCACTTTCTAGATCAATTTAGGTTGCTTGAGGGTTTTAGTCAAGCTAAATGGTGGTCTTTGGACATTTTCCTTGGCTATCTGTATCAGAAAAACCAGTATCAAAAGTACTCCAAAGAGTGAAAATCAGACTTTCTAACTACTTCTAACACTATTGATTCAGGTAAATATTGTCACTGATATGTTATCGATTCCTTAAAGAAAATTATTTCAGTTTCCAAGATTCAATAAGTAGTGAAGTTTCTGATAAGTATTAAAATGCACACACACATATTTAGAACACACATGCCCCCAAATATGCACAAAATCCAGCTTTTGCTGCTAGAGTGATCCAAACACGTTATCACTGAAATGCCGTAAATAGTGTTGAGATACCTCAAAACTACAATTTATTGAACACTAATATTAAAAAAGTTCCTCTTCAACAACGTCTTCACACTGTTCTGTATGATTTCATGGAATTGAAGGTACCTAACTCCTAAAAAGCATTATTTAAAATTATCCCAAATCATCCTCAACAACCGAAGATGAAATGAAGGAAATAAATGCAGCTTTCCCACAAGTGGGAGAATACAGGAAACAATTTTAAACTATGTCTTTATTTTCCACTACTTTCTACATTTTTTCCTATCAGAAACTAAATTGTTGACTTATTTATTAAGTTTTCATATTTTCACAAATTTTTTTTTAGCCCTTTTCCACCTGCATCTGCACAAATTCATCAGTCACATTAGTGCTTTGTAATGAACTCTCCTTGATAAGCAAGAGTTACTTCATTTTCAAAGGTGGAAGTAAGGGTGGGCTCAACACTAACATCCACAAGGAAGAAATCAGCAGGAATTCTGCTGACAGAGAAAAAGAGGATGAAGGAGAAGACCACTAAGGATGAAGTTATTGTTCCTTTTCTATTTTGATGTTGCATATATAGCATTTTTAATTTTTGATACCTGTTTGTCCTTTGCAGTTGTGCAGAGCCAACCTCTGAAGTTCTGTCTAACAGCAATTTTTGAAGAAAATACTGTCTCCTTATCACCTCTGAAAAAGTATTTTGGAAAAGTTAATTGCTGGTTTTGGCACATGTTCAGTATTAATGATTTGGTAAAGAGGGTGTTCGTGAAATTGCAAAGGTACTCTTTGAGCCCCTCTAAAATTACAAATAACTCCCTGGAATGAAAAATACATGGAAACTACTGTAAAGAGAGTAGAAAACATGAACATGAAACCAGATTTAATGTGCATATAATTAATGTTATGAAAAAACAACTTAGTCTTCAGAAAACATTGATCTGAGCCTGTTTTGTGGGCAGAAGATGCATCTAGAGGTAACCTAAATGTAAGAGTAATGTCTTATCTGATTGTCTCAATGTAAGCTTTTTCATGGAAATTCTAAGTGTAAATAAAGAAGCAGAAATGCAATTTCTAAAATGTAGAGTTCATATATAATGTGTAGGATATAAGTAGGAGTGGGTGGCCTTCAGGAGGTCCAAATATTTGAAGTACACAGATGCCCAAAGCTATCAGCACCCAGGAACTCCCAAGCCAATAAAGAATATTGAATCTGAAAATTTGACTTATGAATCACAGAAAAAGCCTCCTTCAGGAATTCTAACTCTATTAAAATCAAAGATGCCTGTCTTGCTCTTGCTTGCTTCTTAAAAAACACAGTATATACAAATGAAATTACTGCTCCTTAAATAACAATTAGTATAATATTTTGGAAAAAGTATTTCATTGGAATTCTAGAAAGAACCCTGTCCGTATAACTAGTTTGAACGTTTCTCTTTACTTCAATTCCATGACTAAGTTTTATAATAATGAACAAGACCGTAAAATGAAAATATTTTTCAGTATCTAATAAAACTCATATTAAAATTACCTCAAACACCTAATTCTTTTACAATAACACTACTATTATTTTCAGATGCAGTAACAGAAATAGGAACTGCATTATAAAATGTTGAATATCTATGATTTGCTATTATTTACTTATCCATGCATAACCCAGATTCCTTAACCAACATCTCCTAAGCTTACCAGACAATTTCAAGGCACTAAGGAAATGTTCAGCATTTAAAAGTCAGTGTTGTTGTTAAGTTCTGACTCAAGCATAGCATTTTCTTTATTGATGGAGCGCTAACATTTATAATTGCTCAATAAACATACCTATGATACATAGTAACTTTGACAGGCAGGCAACACTTGACAATGAAGGCCGACCCAAACTCTTAGGAAAAGACAATCTTAACTAATGATTGCAAACAGAAGACAAGCAAATTTCAATTAGAAATGAAGCATAAAATTCTTAGAGAGGAAGTGAAAAAACACTGGAAGAAATTTGGAGATAAGCAGCTGAAGGAATCCGTGTGATTGCCCAGATTCAGAGCTGGATTTTTTTCATCTGGATTTAAGCATTTTAATAAATCACTCACCATAAAAAATCTTCACTCTTCCAGTAGACAACTGAGAGGAGAAGGCATCTTACAAGGCTGCTTCTGAATCTGAATGTCCTAAAGGTTGCCATTTACACAAGATACTAATGTCAATTCAGGGAAAATTTGGTGAATTTAAGTTTTTATATTGAGTATCACAAGGACAGTTCAGTTGTCTCAAGTGGTTTTAAATTTCTCTGTTCTACTTGTTCCATATTACACCACATACTCATATCTGCTTTGAAGGAGCTACTTCTAGGGCTGATAGAGCAGTTACATCTTCCATTCCAGTGAAGTCTCAGTTTCTGCTGCAGCAATGAGCAGCTATGCCAGAGCAGGCCTGCTGTGGAAGTTATTTTAAACGGTCCATTCACTGAAACAAAAACAGACAATTAATTCAGAGACCACGGAAGAGTCATCAGCTAGTGATGACTTGCAACAATAAAGTTCAATATATACAAACCATTGACCTAGAAATGATTGTATAAGCCATTACTAATTTTCTGAGTCACATAGTCAGCTCTCCATTGGGTCTTAGATAATATCTTATAGCTGAACTCAGAACTGCTAACACAAAGCTATAGCAACTTCTCACCTAACAATTACTCATCCTCACTCTGTTGGGTGTAAATTTGATATGAAACATTCCTTGGTAGTTTCTGCCTCCACGCAGCCTACAGAACTTCTGTTCTGAGTGAACACTTCACTTCTTCTACATTCTGTAGCCCTGAGGGAGTAAAATTATTCAGATGAGCAGGACAAAAAGGCTGGTTCATGTCCCAGTTCTTACTTCCCTTGAATTCTAAGCAGTCATCCATACAAATGTTGACTGTGATATGGATGTAAAGTGAACCAACGTTTTAGTGTGTTGCTTCACACAAGTGTAAATGACTACACAATGTGAGTACTGAAAGAAACCCAGTCAGCACACTCTTCCTACAAAGAGGAATCTGATATTGAGGTACAAAGTTCATATTATACTTCAGATAAGTGAATTATTTTCAGATATATCAAACACTTGACTAGTTAGTGAGAGGTTATATGAAATTAACTTGAATCTTTTGTTTTGAATAGAGTAGCTGTAGAGACATAAAGAAGAAGGAAAAATCTGAGCCTTAACTCCCAGTTTACTATGGTGATTAGCAAGCTGCATGTTTTCTTTCCCTATCAAAAATTTAATGTTTTTTTTTCCTCTGTAAGACTTTGAGCATCAGGTTTTCTTTGCCTTCCTGGCCTTAAGCACATGTTCATCTGATTGGTTACAAGAATTTGTTTTACAGTCTCTGGCTAGGTGCCATCTTCCAGCTTGCTTTTGCACATTCTTGAAATTATCAGTCTATTCCCCATGTCTGGGGGAAGAGAGCTCATGGTTCAATCACCTTTCATCTGAGTTTGCAGGAGCACTTCCAGAGAGTTCCTTTTACCTGCCAAGATACTGTTGCACATTCACATACCTAATACCTTTCTTAAATATACGTTGTTATTTTTTTTCTTAACTAATCCTACTATTGTGGAATTGTAATTTGTTTCTGTTATAGAATACAATACTCATGTCTATATATGTGTATGTATATATATTTTTTCAATACTCAAATTTATATATACGTGTGCGTATATATATATATGTCCTATAATTTTGTTTTTCCTTCATGTATTAGCAGTAGTTCAAGACTAAATATGTTTGAGTTTTGTTATTTTCTGCATTCTTAGTGACAAAATAATAGTAAGCTCAGTGTAGATCCTGCCACATTCCATACCAGCAGTCAGGAGTCTGGAATTTCCATTTTTGGTCTTCTAGTTGGATCTTAACAAATCACTGATTTCTGATCTATTCCATTAACTTTGGCAAAAAGGTCTCTGTAAGGAAGGTGGAGAATAAGAAATATTTCACATTAATTTTCCAGGCCATCTTTGAGGAGATGAAGCTTCAAGGTCACTGTCTTGCCATTCTTATTCTTCTAATAACTTCTTTTGATTTATCCCCAGTCACTCAGGGGTGATATCACAGAGATACCCTGTAAATGGTAGAAAACTATACCGTAATATAAGCATTTTCCATTCTGCATAGACTTGAATCTTGTTATTTTCCATAAGATTCCATCATTCTGAAAATAGAATCCAATACTTTTGTCCCTGTAAGAAGAATCCTACATTTGGCAACTGTATAACATTTTTTCTCTATCCAAGTCACCAGCAGAGCAATAGTGTATGAGTGACCTATGCCCTTGATTATAGTCATTACATTATTTCTCACTACATATGTTTTGGCATTCACTTCACCAAACAGGATTAAAGTTTATTTCCTAATTCAGTGATAAAAACTTCAAACGGGTTAGGCTAACATACTCTCAATCATATTCAGGAAGATAAATCATCATAGCAATTAGCGTAGCATTATTATCCCCATGTATATTTACATCTAAAATCCATTATTAACTGTTTTATTATGTGGCAAAGTTGGCTTTGTGTTCTTCTATTTCATCAGTCAAAATCTACTGTGAAGACCAGTCAAATACCTTACAATGCTACTTTTAAAAATGTGCTGTAGATTGAAAGGCACAGCTACATGCAATGTGTACCAAGATGTAATCTAAAGCCAGAAAATGACAAGAGGGAGCTTATTCTTGGGAATGTAAGAAGTGAAAGACAACTGTATATACAATTTATATGTGCATATAAATTCACTTACAAGGTTACATATATGCTTCACTATATATAATGATGCCTGTACTCATTTTACATGAATACATCAGTAATAATATTAAATAACCTTATGGATGAGTTTATAACGAGGCCACCCACAGGATTACATGGATGAAAGGATCACCAAACATCAACCTAGAGTATTAAAATATTCTCTGTCATAAAAGTTGCCAATTATGCATATACTTCCAATATTCAGAAGTAGGTTTGTATTTTGGTTTTGGAGTCTTTTGTGGTTTGGTTTTTGTTGTTTTTGTTTTGTTTGGTTGGGTTTTTTTTGTTTGTTTGTTTGTTTTGGTTTTTTTTGTTTGGTTGGGGTTTTTTTGTTTTTTGTTTGTTTGGGGTTTTTTTGTGTGTGTGTGTTTTGTTTTGTTGTTTGTTTGTTTGCTTTCCTAAATAAGGAACAGAATGATATACAAAAGGTCTGGATGACCTGGAGAATTGCAGTAAAACTTAATTTCATGTGTTTCAACAGAATTAAATGCAAAGTCATGTAGTAAGTCTTACTTCAGCATTAGATCAGGACTGTCTACACTAGAGTGAAACTTAGAATTGAAATCACAGCAGATGAAAAAACCAGTGAACTAGAGACTGACTGCAGCTCATTTTTAAGCCATGTTTAAAAATAATAACATAAGTATCGAGAAATATTTTCAAGAGAGAAATATAAAGCTCTAAGATCTCAACTAAAACACAAAATTATAATCACCAGTTTTCAGAAAGACTAACTAAAAGTCTGAGATGACTGAAAGAATGAAAAAAATAGGAGAATTTGACTTTTACAGTACACTAAAGAGTTTTGAGGAAACTGCTTTTTGTCATAAAGATGTCGAGCAAATGAGTTAAATGCTATGGAGGTTTCACAGTTACTCAAATGAAAAATTTAGCTGGTTCACAAACAGAACGAATTTATTATGTGACTAGAAGATTACTAATGGTAAAAAAAAAATCTGCCTCATGATCTCTCTGTCCTACTCAAATAACACTGTCCCTTTAGTTGAGTACAATAAAAAAAAAAAAGTAGATTTAATATGAAATGTCATTTGTTTACTAAATAAATATTAAAATACAAATGGTCTACTGAAGTATGAGATTGGGTTTAATGAGCCAGGAGATCCCATTCATTATTAGTTCCCTAAGCTTCAGAGTCTAAAAAACCTCACCACTTGTGACCCTTGTCCACTCACTGGGAATGTATTTAATTGAAGGGCAGCAATTAATTTCCTACACAGTAGTTACAGAACTACTACTGCATGATATAACAGCCAGTTATAAAGGACATGGACCGAATTTCATTAGGCAATTTGCAAGCAAAGTATCCCACATCCCATTAAGAATCCCATGGGCTGTTTTGTGGCCCATTGGGGTTGAAGTCCTCAAGCTTCCCAAGAGCTGTACATCATCATATTAGTGGAGCAACTGGCATCTCAGCATTGTGTTTTCCTGGTTAATTTATGTTTGACTCCTTTATAAAGCCAGAGCTTTAGACATCTTGAAAACAGTTGCAGATTAAAATTGGTTTCATCATTGCAACTCTAGCTTTTTAGTATTTGTTGAACTGGGACTCTTTCACAGTTCTGTGGCTATAGGGATTTACTTGTGCTTCTCACCATTTTAGGTGCTTAAATTCAATCAAGCATATGCTATGTAAAACATAGGGCTATGAATTACAAGCAAAAATACTTTTTGACATTGATTCTATTTCACGTTTTGAGAGCCAAGGCATATTTAAATGGTTTTTATCTGTCATACACACTACAAAATAAAATGAAATACAGAAAATCCCATCTGGGAAGAAAATATTAGTTGTTTTGTTTCATCCTCAAGAAAAATTGTAGTGCTGTCTGTGTCACAACCTTTTTTTTCCTTAAGTCTGAACGGTATTGAGCAGGTTCAGCAATCAAACCTGATCTAAGGAGAGTTCAGTAAACTCAGCCTTTGATGGGATCACACGCCTGATACTTTTGTGCTTGTTATGCAATGGATAAAATGAATTTTAATCTTATGACTCAAACTTGTAAAATCATACCAATGTTTCATTCATTTTTGAATTTTGCAACTAGAGTTTAAATATGGATTTAAAATAAGATCATTTTGAACTACATGTAAAATTCTCTATGCTTTTCAGAAATGTGTTATGTTATGTACCTCTAAGAAGGTACTCACGTTTGGGAGTCCATAAAACTCATAGTCCTTCTGTGACATCTTTCAGATATGATCTGAGACACAGAAATCCTTGTTTGTGCTTGAACTTCTCTGTATGCAACACACATGATTACAGAAAAAGGTTTGCTAATTATATAAAAACATAACTCAACCTAGCAGACCATAATACTTTTTGAATTGTTTCTGTGCTAGAAAGCTAAAAGAAACATTTCTGTGTCAATTCCACCAGGAAACATAATTTTCACCTAGACTGCTCTGGTGTCAAATCTCACAGAATTTGTTCAGAGGAGGGGATGAAAGTCAAATATGATGCTCAATTTTAACTGAAGTAGGAGCTCTGCATGCAAAAAACCCTCACACTCATTTTGGATTATTACACATTATATTTTTAAGGAACATCATGGTATTACAAACTCTTCAATTTTGACACATCAGTGAAAAGGACATATTTATTTTGAAAATTCACTACAAGATATAGTTTGCCTCTAAATCCTGCTGTGCAGAGGAGTTTATAGCACTAATGAAAATCTAAGCGGAATAATAGTCTAGTGTTATGATTACTACACGTAGAATTTTGTGACTAAGCTACACCTACTAGTTAGTCTGGGTTTTGTAATCTCTTTGAAGGAAAGAGACAGATACCTGAATTGCAAACACTTTTACATGTCTCCCAACATATTTTTAACTTTCTGAAAAATTTCTGTAGTATAGTTTCTGCTTTTCAATTTCTAAATATTAATGAGCAGGTTTTTTTTACTTCTTACTCATAACATAAAAGGTTGAGGGGGAAACAAACAACAAACAACAAACAAAACAAAACAACAAGCAAACAACAAATAACTAAGAAAGCAAGTCATAACTTTAAGGCAGTACCTAACTGGGATTGGAAACAAATGTAAAATGGCTGTTTAAAGAAATAAAGCCTGAAAATTTTTTTATTTTTTTTAAACCTATTAAAAAGACCCTCAAGAAACACAGAAAAGGCTCATCAAGTGGACAATTACCAGACGCAAAGATGTTACTTTTTGCAAGATTGCAGATTTGGAGCTTGGTAAGACTTACTAAGCATTATTTATTTTACTTCAGCATTCATAAGCACAGACAAATTTTGGTCTCGATCCACTCAAGCACAGTGAATGACTGATTTCCTTATGCTATGATTATTCTGCTTTCCACCCAGCTGTCTAGACAAGTAAAGATGTGGTCACACTTCTCAAATCATCATAATGCCACGAGAAGACATAATGAAATACTAGACAACGTGAGCAGAAGAGTGGCAAGTAAGACTGAATATTTTTCCCCCAGTAAAGGAATTAGTAAGACTTATTTTAAACTACGAAGATCTTAAACTAAGTTTTTAAAATAATATCTACTCTGTATATAGAACTTTGAGGAAACCACACAGAAGAGGCTAAAAAAGTGTAGTGAGAGGATGCATAAAGAGGTCCATCTCTTTTACTTATCGTAAAGAAGGTGTCTTCTTATAGGTGTTTAAGGACCTTAAGATAAAAGTACTAAATGAATAATCAGAGAAAAGCAAAAGAAAGTAACTGAAAGTTGAAGACGCATACTAAAAATAGTAATTGTTGTGTTTGGTTTTTTTTAATGCTGTGCTGTGGCTTTTTTTGGTTTTGTTTTCAGTGAACAGCTTTTTTTTTTTGTTATATGTTCTAATTAAATATGCTACAATGATCACTGTTATGAATAGTTCCATGACTAACAGGTAGCTATTAACTTTAAATATCTATTAAAATATTATAATACTTAAAATAATAAACATAACAGTGAAATTCTTATAACAATTGAAGTAAAAATCTGAACCAGAGGACCAGATAAATCAATCTTTGAAATGGACTAATAGAAAAGATGGTCTTATATTTAGGAGATTTTGTGGAAGGAAAATCTGGAAAGGATGACAATGTTATGGAGTAACAAATACAGTCTCCACTGTACAGAGTTATTGAGATAACCACATCTTTACAATTCAGGATCTGAACTATCTAGTTTTGTCATAGAGTGGATGGAGAATAGTATAACTCTTTGTTAGCACTTGATTCAAAGCCTTATAGTAAGGCCAGAAAGGATGCAGCTAGTGAAACTCTAGTTTTGCAGTCAGTGGGGAAGACATGATCAGACCTCAACACATTGAAATTACCTTCTTTCTGATACAGGGAAGATTTTCCAATTGCTGGCAAAACACGAGTCAGGCACTCCTAATTCCTCCTACTGTGCACACTGGGCACACATAAAACAAACATTGGTTATATGATTTACACCTTTGTTGCATCAACAGTAACAAGTAACTCTCACCCATCCACATGTGTGTGAGCAACAACATGGTGCTCACTGAAAGTGAAGAGAGAGAGACCTCATTTATCTGTATCATTTGGCAAGGCCGCAAAGATTGTGGGGGAGTTCCATGAGTAATGAAATAGGAACCTAGTCAAGCTATTCCTCCAGGAGACATCAAAATGCAAAAACTAAACTTATACAATTAAATACAACCACATACTTGAGGGAGAAGTCCCAGCTCACTTGGTCACTTGTAAGGAATAAGTTTGTTCTACAGTAACATTTGTCAATGGACATCAGCAGTATCATCTGATTACAAAATCCTACCAATTAGTAGGAGCTAACCAGCTGGAAGAATTCCCTTGCCAAACAAGCTCAGCTGCAGCATCAGAGTGATATGAGGCCAGCCGGGCTGCTCTAGATAAGCATCTGTGCAAGACTATTTTTAAATGAGTTAGAAACAACAGTATCTAGAGAAAATAATCTAAATAAGATTTCTCACATGATTATGAGACAGCCATTTCTCCCTGAAATTTAAGAGGATCTCTAAGCTTCAAAACTTTACTTCAGTATTGAGTCTTATAACAGGATCTTTCATGCATAGTCCAAGCCTTAAGAGAAATATCTTCTCAGTTTCACCTTCAAGAAGCAGAATATATTGAAACTGAACTGAGACAAGATGTTAAGCATGGTGCTGCAGTTTTTTGTAAATGCTTGTGGTTTCTCACCCTTTTTTTTTCACTCACTGGAATTGTATCATAAAAAGTATTTGTTTCAGAAAGCCATTTGTGAGCAAATTTAAAACATTAAAAATATAAAGAACCTCACTCACAGACATCATCATGAGTATAATATATAATTACACCATGGAATTCTCTGTCCCAAAACATTACTGGGGTGCATTCTTGAAAGAGATTACAATCTCTTTAATATAAAAATCAACTTTTAAAGGTACTGGTACAAAACTAGAAAGCTTGCCAGTAACTGTGTTTCAAAGCATGAAATTGGGTCAGAAGGAAATAACATGATGAAGTATTGTAGTGAGGTGGATTGAGAAAGTAGGAGTAGGACAGAGTGCATTAAACTTTTGATTTCCACCATTATCCATAGCATGGGACATAGCTCTAGGACTGATAGTTACACTAAGACAATTCTTATATTCCTAAAAAAATAAAATCTTTAGAATTCATTCTGATAATGAGAACTGTGGCAAAGAGACGGGTCATGATCTTTCTTAATGTCTGCAAGGAAAAAAATGTGAAGTAAATGGTTATGAAAAGTTTTAATAATTCAGTATTATAGGATCTCTCATAGACTTGCTAATTTTAGGCTAATTTTATAAAAAAAAAATTAAATACTACATAAAAAGGTAAGTTATTGTCATAATCAAATCATTTTATAGTCATCATAAAAAGGATGTTATGAATCTAAACATGGGTGACATGCTGACAAATGGTCAGAGTGCCAACTTCACCATTTATGATTTTCTCACATACAGCTCCTCAATTTGTATCCTGTAGCTCATCCTGTTGCTCTTTGAAATTCCAAGTAGGAAACACCTCGCTGTCAATATTATTTATATATTTCTTAAGGACTTAAAGCTGGGGTCTCCAAATATTTTTCTCACACCTTGAATCGATAACAGCATACTGAGTACACTCAGTAGTTCTATGCCATACCTAGCTGTTTATGGTCTGTCAGTAAAAAACACAAGTAAAACACAGGTCCAGAAGTGCTTTTCATTGGGAAATTTCTTCCAGTTCTAAGTCAAGACTAAAATAATTACTGGATAATAATCAGTCTATACTCCTTATTGGGCAGAGTAATTGTAAGTAAAGGATATCCTGTAAATTTTTTATCAGTTTCATAAATTATGGATTGTATCAAAAAAACTAGGCTATTATTGTTGATTTCTCTTCTTAAATGAAGGAGGGATTTTTTCCCAAGCACATAACAAAGAAAATCAACAATAGCTTCATCACTTTTCAAAATCTCTCAGCTGGATCTCAATGCAGAAACCTTATTCCTCTTCCTGAGGTCATCTCTGGACAGTCCTGATTTTCTGCTTCTCTATATCTATTTGAGCCCACTGATTCCTCCCACAAATATATTCACCTCCTTACTCAAAATACTGCCTTTCAAAGCACCCAGACCACATAGTTTCTATTCCCCAGGAGCTTTTCATGTTGCTGTTTTAGTGGTGCTGTCCTATGTTTGGGTGGGTTGTTTGTTGTTGGGGGTTTAAGTGCTTTTTTGTTTTATTTTTGGATTGTGTTGGTTGTTTGATTTTGTGGGGAGTTTTTTGTTTTCTTTGGTTTTGTTATTCTTTTTTAAATTAACCTTCTTGATTTCTCATGTGTATCTAAAATAAGACTCCATTTGCAACTGCATTTAATATAGCTTTGAATATTTATAGTACAATATTTTCATAAACAAAAGGTACTAAAAGAGACCTGAGGAGGAATTTCTTTGTGCAGTTTACATCCCTAACTTCTTTCTTCACCCACCAAGTAAACAAATAACAGATTACACTCTTCTTCTCAGCAATCTTTTGTGTCTTTAAAAACTGTTGACTTATCTTCATCTTCTGTGATGCAAAATATAGTTGTTTCATACCTGTTTTGTAGGTTATCTCCTAAACTCTTTTCTTACCTCTCTCCAATTTGGCCAGCAATCACTCAAGCAATAAGCTCAAAGGTACTCATGGCTGAAAGCCTAATCCTTGAGTTTACCCTTGTGCCTTGCAAAGTCCAGCTTTGTTCACATGTCTGATTGGAAGTTTACTTTTTAACAATAGCATGAGTGCTTTTGACTCGCTTTGTGATCTACATTATCTACTTTTCTTACTGATCTTGCACACACCTGAAGTTATTCAGATTCTGATTGTTTTCTCTTAGATTTTTTTCTCCTGTAAAACAGTGAAAAAAGTGTTTCAGACATTATTGGAGAAAGCTCTACTCACTTCAGCCAAATATTTGCTAAAGAGAGACTGGAAAATGCTGATTTTCTGACAAGTCCTGAAATTAAATCCATCACTTCTTCCAAGACTCACAAATAAAAATTACTTGACTTCTTGAGAAAAAAAAAAATAAAAAATTAAGACATTATGAAAAACATGGTTTGTACAAAAGGACTGAACAGAGGCAATGCTAATCTGAGTACCAGTTTCTTAATCAGGACCCAGTTTTGGTCACTATAGATATCATCTTAGCCAAAATGTCCACTCCTTGGTCAGGGTAAGTATCAGAGTGACAGTGCCTTTACATTAAGACATCTTCAGGAGTAATAAACTGCAACAGCTGTTACAGAACTGTTTATTGTCCAGACAGTTTTTCTCTACCTCCTCTGTCATAAAAGCACAATTTGGATGAAACATCCCTTGGATCTCTTCCGTCTTAGAGACTGTCTTTAGGATTATATTGTGAGGATGAACTAGATTTTATCTTAATTGTAGCCCTCAAACTCAAAACAACCCCATGAGATTTCAGGGATGTCAGCAGATTCACAGCAGCAGCAACACAGAAACCAAAACACTCCACCCCTCCCCCAGGAGCAATCTGGCTATGGTGCTCTCAATTCTATTATCACTTCTATTCTTGTGAAAATATCTTCTAAAAAAATTACAGACATTAGTTCTCAGATAATTCCAGATGGAATTTTGGCTCAACATCTGAAATATTTATTAACTGACCAAAAATATTCTCCTACAAGACAAATATTTTTATTTTTCAATTGTAAAATCAAGTATTGAAGAAGTTTGGAATTAATGTTATGTGCTGCCACAGGTTAATGGACTAGACAAGATTTAAAATCAATCATCCTTACTGTAAAAATATATCCATTAGTACAGCTAGAGAAAACAGATCATCTTTAATTCAGCAGTCAATTTAAAATTAAATTGGCATAATAGATAAAATATTCAAACCTTGGAAGACTCTGTTTAATGATAGGTGTAGTAAAGAATATATTTTTATAGCAATGTAATATTCCATACAACTTTTAGGTTTGCAACATCAGAAAAGTAAAAATGATCCAGTCAGCTTTGATAAGGTCCTTGCTGCACATGCATAGACTGCACTTTACTAATCCTGACCTTCAGGTTGATCCAATATCAACAGTCTTGGTGGCTGGAGCATGTAATTCTGTTGACTTCTTTCCCAGAAGACAGACTACTGCCTGATGAGAACTCTGGAGATACCCTATTATATTAGCAAACAAGCTCAACCTTGCTTGTAATGAATGAAATTACAGTAGGCAAAAACAAAGAAAGCATCAATGGCAAGCTGGAGCATTAGTTCAGGATCCCAAAGAATCTACAACAGTATAAGCTGGGTTTTGTTTTTAAAGCTGAGAGGTCACAATCAGCTTTGCTGATGATCCTTACCATCATGGAAAGGTGATGTGTAAGGACAGTAAGTGTCCAGCAAAACCTGCTAGAAACAGCCTGCTAGATAGCCCTGCCTGGTCACTCTGATTCACAATCACATCCCTTCTATTTTTTCATCTCAGAGAAATGCAACCAGAAAGGGGGATCTTTAATGGTTATAAACTATTAAACTTTATCAAAACTATAAACTACAAGACTAACAATCACTTTAGGAAAGCAGCATCACATGTACTTCACAGATGCCAACTAATCTGAAGAAGAAATCTAGGAGAAAACTATTACCTATCTAGTACCAGTCTAGTTTTTATCAATCCCCCAAGTTACTCTGTGTGACACTGTAGCACAGTCCTAATAATTCCTCCAAAAACTGATCCTTCCTGTCCCTGATTAACCACATTTCTCTAAAAGTAACTAAAATAAGGGTGAATGATTTGTCCTTTAAAATACAGTAAATAGCCCAATTGAGTGAGAGGGGAAAAAAACCAACACAGTTTTAATTATGCAGGCAAGATATGACAAACATGGCTAGGAATGAAAACGCCCTTAAGCGAAGCCTCTTCCTGAAGTTACTCCTGTGGTGGCTTTTTTTTTAATATAGAACAAGTGCTACTGAACATCTCTTAAATAGATGCCAGGAAAATCATTCTCAAGAACAAATTTTAAATCCTGCAAGTGATCTTGTAATGACATTAGATTATCCCTCCATTTATGCTTAATAATCAACAAGTGGATCATTTACACCACTGAAACCTCAACCTACCATAATTTAATTTGTAGTCCTTAGTGAACTGATTACATAAATCCTTTCTTACTATTTTTTCTTTAACTGCCTTTAATGCATATTGATCTGATGGTATACAGTACATAAATCTGTCTCTCATCTGTGGAGAGGGAATGAAACAAAGTTTACAACTGACAAGACAAATTTGAGTAGTTTAACCTAATCAATCTAGCTCATCAAATATCACTCATGTCTCCTGACACACTTGAAGCATCTCCTACATTTAATTCATGAACCCCAAAACCTCTGATGATAAAAGGTATATCTCATGTTCAAATTCTGAAAATCCAAAGGACACAAATGTAAGTACATAATCAAGAAAAAGTTTCATCCCATTTCATAAGTACATTAAAAAAAAAAAAAAAAAGAAAGGAAAAAACCCTACAAACAAACAAACTAAAAACCAACAAAACAAACAAAAAAACTCCACAACCTCTTGGGTAATATAAATTAAAATTAATAAGTACTATACTAGTTTGTGCATAACATAGAACAATGTGATGAATAAAAAGAATGCTTCTTTCCTGATCCAAGCTGATTAAGACTAAATATTGTGGCAGTCAAAGACTAAAACGGTCCCTGCTCGATGGGGAGCAAGCAAGAACAACTTTATTGAAACTATAACACACAATATATATGCTCAGTAAATGAATATTCATGTCAGGGTTTGACTTATGCTAAACATGGGTGGAGATGTCATAACCAGGAAATAACACACTATTAACTATGGAGAGGCATATGGTAATGGATACAGTTAGAAACACAATGGAGTCTTCATCTAGGTTCAGGGTGTATCCCCAAAGTCGAGGCAGCTTCATACACCTGGGAGACAGGGAGGCGACAGTTTTGCAGCCTTTTATCTGTCAACAGATGTCCATTCAGGCTTCTCCCAAGGTCTTCTCGACATTCTTGTTAACTCCTTTGTTGCCAAGCAGTTTTGTATTCCAACAAAATATGATTATTGTCTCATAAATAGCTGACAACTTCTAGGATAACACTGCATTTTGCCTAGATTTCATCCTATTCATCTACCTACAAGAGACTCCAATTTACTATCAATGTCAGAGATGTGATCGTGGAATGAATGGACAGGGGAAGTCAATTTCATTTTGTTCCATATTAAGTTTGGGGTTAAAATCTGTGCAGATAGTCGTGCTACCTAGTATGTTTGTCCCATTATTTCTAAAACATTTCATATAAATTGACAGTTTTTATATGCGTTTAGAAGAGCCTGCTTGAAAGGACATGCTCTCTAAATTTGCTTTCTAACTATGCCTCTGTTAGGATGGATCACAGGTAGAAAGAGTGTATTCAGTATGTGTTTGTATCAGTTGTAAACTAAATTACTCACAAATAATTCTTGAGATTATTCAGACAGTGTTAAATCTGAGTAATGACAAAGATTGGAAAGGACCTTGTTTTTAGCTGTCATGATCCTTTACTACAGCATATATCTTTCCAAGATCTTTAAGATTATGAACATCTCTTCTGTGGCAGCTGCACTGGGCTTCGTTTGAGCCATTAGATATTTGCTGGAATGCGTAATTACTAGTTAAACACAGCCAAGAGCCATTTCAGGCTCTGTTCATAAAGCTCTGAAAAGTAATCTGAAAACACTTGAGCTGGTTGAATAAAACAGGGACTTGGATAAAATTTCAGGGAAAGTCAACAACCTAAAAGCAAAAGTTAATCAAAGTGCCCTTTAGAAGCATCTCCACATCCAGCAAAGCAGTAAATAATTTAGGATTCATTAAGTTAATTTGAAGACTACACTTTCTCCAGAATGTTTGGAGTTTCAGAAGAAAGTCTTTACACAGAAGTGTTCTTATTAGTAGCTTTATCTCAAAGCACATCTGAACTTCTGGTCTCATCTTATTGGTGTTTAGGTACTCAAATTCTCAGAGACAAACATTCATCTAAGTGCCTTAATTTTCCCAGTCTCCTCCAATAGTACATAAAATAGTAGCTTATTAAAAAGCCTTGTACCTCCATAAATATGGGCCACCATATCCTGCAGCCTCAATAGCCCTGTAACCATTACAAAAGGGCTCTACCAAATCATGAAATTACAAAATATCAAAATAAACAGCTAAACCACCATAAGGACTAATATCAGCTCAGCTGCAGATATTTTCCGGTGCGAGAGGAAGAAGGTTTCCTCTTCATGCTGAGTACATAGAGTTTTGACTCATATTACCAGGAAGGCTGGAAAGAGAGGCCTCCCACAAGCTTCTGAACTCATCTGGTATCTACTCACAGAAAGACATCGATGTTCTGAGATAAATTATCCCCTGGAATGTTTTTGTTTTTAAAACAGAGTTCTGAAAAAGCAATGTTTGCCACACATCTGGAAAAAGTGTGCATAGGTTAACTATGGAAATGGGAAAGTCTTGAGAAAATAAAACATGAAAAGGAACAGACTGGGTGGGAAAACTGCAGCAGACTAAGTGAGGGGGTGAAAGGGGACTATCCTATCAGGAGGATGTCTTGCAGAGAAGCTTACAAAGATAGCATTTACTTCTGGGGTTTGGAGATACTTCACTTGACACGCATCACTCCCCAGCAGAGTGGGAGGACAGATACCTTGAGATTTCATATGAAAGTGAAATCTTTGAGATATAAATACATAGAGAGGATCACAGAAATTTTACACAGGATTGGTTGGGGTTTTTTAATTTTATTTTTTTTTTTTTTTTTTTTTTGGTTGGGGGAGAGTGTGTTTTGATTTAATTTGCTTTTTTTAAGACATCCTTTTTTTGCCAGACAAATGGCTTACTACTTTCTGTCTGTAGGGCATAATAGGTGGAAGAAAAGAAAGAAGACACAGAGGCCTCAGATGCCACCTTCTTCTGGCCTGCTTTTTAGTCCAGGGCTTTCATAACTGTACTGAGTAGGAAACTGTAATGTGCAAGCTATATGTGAGCTGTCCTGTAGTAGATAAAATTCCCAGAAACTCCAATGCATTGCCTGTTGCAGGCTTTTCTCCAGTCTATCACCAGACCTCAAACCTACACCTGATATTCAGCTGATAGTTATGAATGTCTTACAGTTCTTGTCCTTCCAAAGAATAGTCAATTACTCTTTACTAAAAGTGAAGTTGAAGTTCATTTCTAGTAAGCATAATAATGCCACTGCTAGCAAAAGCATTTCTAATGTGGTCTTCACAATCCATTTCACACGATCTGACCATTCCCATCCCTTAAGACCAACACATATCTTTCTGTTATTTCTGTATATACAGAAAAACAAAACCAGGCAGCCATCCAGCATTTGTATAAACAAATATACTCTGTAATGAAGTGAGGGGGGAAAAATCATGCTAATAATATATAAATCAAAATCAATAAGTTTTCTGATAAGGCATTAATTAATAGACAGTAAACTCAAGGATATTTATTAGCTTGCAGGTATTATTGTAATGCAAAAAAAGAAAACAAAACCAAAACCAAAGCAAACCAAAAAGCAAACAAACAAAAGCAAACAAAAAAAACCCCAAACAACTGATCCATGACCAATATTGAAAAGAAAGAAAAGGTCAGAAAAACAATCTTTTTCCATCACAATTATGCCAGACAAGTTATCAATATGTAAAAAGTACTCCAAGGCCAATGGAAAATTTCAAGAATGGTTCTATCCATTCTGTGAAATGACCAATTCTACAACTAGGAAAATAATTTAAAACACATATCAATACAATGTGCGCAGTAAGAGAGAAAACAATGAAGGTGAAATCATAGTCTTTGAATACTCTAGTAAAGATTAGCAGTTGACCTACAAGCCAATGGTTCTTGACAACAGATTTTAAGGTCAGGGGTGAGTATTATATTGTCTGCATGCTATAAGCTAGGGATTTGAGTTAGCTATCATTGACAGAGAGCCAAATGCTCCATGTCAACTGTATCATTTCAGTAAAATACCCATTTGATTTGAAAGAGACAATTACTTCTCTAAACAGTATGTTTGAAAATGCTGATCTGTATGTCTATACAGCGGCAAGAACTTGAATTTCAATATACTATATCAGAGTTTCAGTCAGACTGGCTCACCATAACGGTCAGTAAAGATTCAGAAGGTCATCACTGTTCCACCCCCAAAGCACCATTTCAAACAAAATGTTTGAATAAACATGTAAAAACATTGAGACTTCAGCCTGGAAGTGAAGAGAAAGAGGCAGAGGGGCAGAATCAAACAAAAACCTTCTCTCAGTTCTTGCTGACTAGATAAGGTATCTAATCTATCTTTTTCTCCAGTGTTCCCTCCCCAAGTTAGACTCTTGACTGTTGAGAAGCCTGGTCCTGGTGCTTCTCTCTTTCTAGAGAATTGCACAAGATATCTGCTTGTCCAAGGTTGTAAAACTCAAGACAATTGCCATGTAAAGAAGCAACACAGTAATAATGACTTTCATCACTCTGAAAGAAATGTCACTTTCAGCATTTAATTTGTACTTTTGCAAGGGACAGAAAAGTTTCTTGGAATGGATGCCAGACCGTCTGGTGTTCCTTCTAATCCTGTCATTAATCAATACATACTTATACTTGGAAAGCCTCTGTTAATGAACATGACTTCAGTAACAATAGGAAATGACAGATATTTACAGATAAGTAAAAAATGTGCATATACTTCTTCTAACAAGAACATATCATAAATGTAAATTTTCTGGAAGGTGTTGGACACTTACATGTCCTCTTTACATAGCAGTTCACACAGTTTTTTTCTCTTGTTTATATACTTACCTAACAGTTTTTATTAGAAATTTTTCATATAATGCAATGCCATTGTGCAAAATAAGTGGTAATACCAGTTTAATTAATCTTTATTTTGAAACTAAAGGAAGATTTTCAAAAGAGGGAAGAATACAAACCAAGCACAGCTGAGTAAAGGAAAGGGTGATGCTCAATGTAAATGGGGAGGTAAAGGGTGAATAAGATTTAAAGTTGACATTAACTAGTCTTATATGAGTTATGTGTGCACCATAACTTGCTAAAAATTGAGGACTTGTAAGCTGCCTCTGTTTCTGTTATACATCCTTAAAACCTATTGCAGACATGACAGAGGCGGTCAGTGACGTAGCTCAGTATCCCCTTTTTCTTACCCATAATGATCAGACAAAAAAAAAAAAAGTAAGTTTAGCCAGGGTTGTTGTGGTATAAGGTATTCTTTATAAATAAGTATTTTGTGTAATACTATCCCTCTATGCCCCAGTGTAACTGCAGAGTCACTGAAACCCCTCCCCAACATAGCATACAAATATATTTAAAAAAAAAGCCACAAGAGTATTTTGTATTTGCTTATTTATCATTGAAAAGCACTGCATATATGTTGCATGTATGTATTCATATTAAGGGTCCTTCACATATGAATCTCTTACTGTACCTAAGAAGGGAAATGTAACTGAAGCTTTATACAGAGAGAAATTTGAGCTGTTTTCCCCCAACTTTTGTTTGTTTCACAGCCCTAGTCAAAACCTGAACTGAAAAAAAAGGACAGTGTTCAAAAAATTGTTCCTTGTAAGTAGTGCTAGCAGGGATTGAACATCAGCTGGTAACACAGCAAAAAAGACCATTTCCTTAGGTCTAATTTAGTCAGAACAAGCATTTCACTGTAAGCTATCAAATCTGATCTATTCCTTCTTGCATATGCACAGTAGGTTTTGCAAAATCAAAACTAGCATCTGTTACTGGTTTTAAACCTGTGCTAGTAAGAAAACCTCAAATATTTACTTCAGCTTCGTTGATCTGGTATAGCATATTTCACTTCAACCAAGTGCATCAAGTGGATAAATTGATCTCTTTTTCATGCCACCATAGAAAAATGCAAAAGACTTAAATCCATCTCCTAGCTTTAAATGAATTAAGATGCAATATATGCTGGTGACAGCTTCCAATTCTCTTTCAGTATTAGTAGAGATTCAGACACAAAAGGACTGACAAGCAACGTTCTGAGACATACATAAGTCTGCCCCCTTTTTAACTGCTGTGAAGGCAGAAATAGGATTAAAGTCAATCCGTTTTGCACCTCCAACAAAAAAGTTCTTGTCTTGTCTTGCATACATGGAACATACATATCTCTTAATCATCTGTTTCTTACCTCCACTATAAGAACACATTAAGAGCACAGCCCAATTGCTCCATGCTTTAGTTATCTCCAAAAGGTACAAATAATTCTACAGAGCAATCAGAAAAAGTGGAGTTATTAAAACTTTTCCAAGGCTTGGCCAAGGACCTTAACATTTAGGGAGCTGAGTTGCAGAAGTGCTGAACATCATCTGCCCCTGACACCAGCAGAAACAGGTCTTTCTCACTGTCTTTGAAAATTAGGTCACTGCATTGTAAATTATTATGTAATTCTTGATTATTTAAGAAAAATCATTCTTCCTTTCTTACTTGTGACAAAAGTGATGTACTAAACGAGGGTCTGAAGGAAAACTATTTCCAGAATATAACATCAAAGGCATGGAGATTGCCTGTCTTCCAGAGCACAGCATGGGGATCAAATGGCAGTCATGTACTGCACATCAGGGAACAGCAAGGCCCAGCTGCCCCCTCAGCAGCTGGGGCCAAGGGGAACATAAGCCTAACTCAGCAAGTAACCCAGTGCTGGTAACAGAGTCTAACAGAGCCACCCAGTATAGCAAAGAGAAAGCCCAGTCTCTGACAAAAAACACTAGGGTCAGAGGGAAGGCTGGAGAAAACACGACATACCTAAACAAGGGGTCCATATAGGACTAATAGGTTTACCTCAGGAAAAGACTAAACTCACAAACCTGAGCTTAAATTGGGCTCCTGAGACCATTTCAGAGGTGGATGGCCAGGGGAAGCACATCAGGGCTATTAAAGCCTATTAGCATGCTCAGGGCTCTGCCACTGTAAGATATTGTTGCTGCCTCTTACTGCAGTGGGAAGGGAAGGATTTAGGGGGAAAAAAACCTCCACAGCACAAAGAAACCCAAACCCTTCATTTCTGTGTCTGTTTCCTCTTAAGCATAAGTTTTTGTGCTGTTCTTCTTCTTTGTGCTGAGGACTCAAGGACTCAAGGTCTACAACACTTCTTAGAGAAAATAAAAGGAAAACATAGACTTAGTCCTTTAAAAAAGAAAAGCTCAAGTGCGAATAGTCCTGCAGGTCATCTCTCTGATGCCTAAATTATTTGAACAGCTGTGTATCACAGCTAGCAGAATTAAATGACTCCTTTAGTTAGCTGTGAGCCATTTTAAGTAAAAATCTGAAGATGTCATAACATTTTTTATTTAATCTAAAAAAGTGCATATTTAACGGGATGTGTTGGGAAAATATCTCTTTTGTAATGCTTTTAATTTCTCTCTGTTTATGGTGAATAATTACATGCACAGTGGCTTTTTCTATACTTGGATTTTTTGGACAATTAATTCCCAGTGAATACAGTTTAACTGGTGATAACATCCATGGGAATGGCATTGTTACCAAGGGTTCATAAGCTTACAGTCTCATTTCATGTCTCAGTGGGTATGAGCTGTTTCAGGTTACAGTTTAACTGTAGTTATGGACTGTAGAGCTGTACTTTCTTAGGCATAAACAGACCTCACCACAGTTCAGGCTACTGCTAATTTTTCACAGCTCCATCATTGTTACAGGTGATTGCATGGAATTCTTGGAAGAATTCGTAGAACATGAGACAGTTCCCCATTATTATACTGTAAAGATCACTATTATCATAGGTGCTAAGATTTAAAAGAATATTCAGCTATGTTTTGATTTTAATGTGTTTTCCACTCCTAAAACTCCATTTATAGCCCAGATCAGATGAGACATACTGACCATAACCCATGACCATAACCATAACCCTTGAAAACAAAGAAACAAATACAATGATTATCCCTCCCTTTTAAAGGAGGTATATTGGTGTGGTGTTGTATTGTCCTTTTCAAGAAAGACAACTGCATAACAACCAAATCGCTGACAATGGAGAGAAGCCACTGTCCCAAGCCTCCTGGGTCAGGGAAAGGAGTGGCAGAGGTGCCTGACATCTTCCATGAGAATCACAACTAGTCTAGTGGTTGGTATTAAAGCAGAGAAAAGCAAAATTAAATTTGCCCCCTTTACTTTGAGGATTTTGACATATCCAAAGAAAGAACTCACTTGTCATTCTGTGAATAACTTCATATAGTTGGTGACTGCTTGGTCCTCTAATTTATCAAGATCTCCCTGCAGGGTCTCCCTGCCTTTGAAAGAATCAAAAGCTCCTCTAATTTTTGTGTCATCTGAAAACTTGCTTAGTGTCCCAGTTCTGCATCCAAGTCCTTTATGCTGAAGAGCACAGGGCCTGAGATGGAGCCCTGCAGAAATCCACTAGTACAAGGTCACCAGTCTGATGTCCCCCCATTCACTATTATGCTCCGTGCTTGTCTCATGAGCCAATTGTTCACCCACTGCATGATGTGTTTATCCAGCTGTGTGTTGCATATTTTGTACAGAAGGATATTATGAGAGACATTATCAAAATCTCTGCTGAAATTCAAGAAGATTACACCAACTGATTTCCCTTGACCAACTATGTGGGTTACCTTGTCATAAAAGGAAAAAAGATTTGACAATCATAACTTCTCTCATTAAACCATTCTGGCTATGACTGATGACTATGTTGTCCTTCAGATGGTTTTCAATATCTCCCAGAATAATCTTCTCCATAACTTTACCAGGCACTGAAGTGAGACTAAGAGGCATGTAAAAATTAAACCCAGCTGAGTTTTTCCTGTCTCAGAAGTAAACCACTGAAATACTTCATAAAACTAGAGAAAAACATTTAGGCTGTACTTCAGAAGAAATGTAAATATAATACTTCATTATCACAGAATGACAGATTGTGCTGAGTTTGATTCAGGCAAAATTACCTTTCTGTTTACAGTGAAATAATAACAATGGGGATATGAGATTACCAAAGGATCGGAAGAATTTGAGGAAGGCTAGATAGACTTTTTAAGACATTAATGCAATTGGTCTTAGTATATTTCTTTCTATTCTCAGAGTCAGAATTCAGGAGCTGGATGCTGACTTCACCAATATGAAGAAACTAGCTTTAAATCCTTCAGACAATCATTATGATATCATTGATGTACTTTGCTTTTGTTGGTTTGGGTGAGGTTTTTTGTTCTTTACCTTATTTCTTTTTTACTTTTTAGGACATTACAAAAATTCTCAGACTTCTCTTGTAGATTCTTTTGCCTTCATAAGAAAGCTGTAATTCAAGAAATTTAGCATGGCTCTGGAAGAAAAGTTTTTAAGACAATTAGAAAATGGCTGTAAGCTATGTCATAAAATCTTGTATGTGTCAGGGGATTCATGAGAATCCAAGAGTCTATAGGGAAAGATTTATCCTGCCTGAGGTATAGGGAGTTGTGTGTTGTGAGGTCCAGCATGCTGGTAACCAGCTACACTTAAAAAGAAGAGGCTTGAATCAAGTAAGACAACAACATACTCGATTCTGAGATGAATTATTAGAAATTCATCTTGCTATGATTTTCTTAAAACTTTCCTTTTTTATTTTTTTTTAACATATTGTATTCTTACTACTTTTATGACAAACACTAGAAGTGATAAACTTGTTTTATTGCTCTTCAGAGGTACTTTTGTGTCCAATTAGTTTGGTACTACAGTTTTCTCTAATTAGCTGAGAAATACACATCATAGTTAATTACATTTTATGCTATTTGAGAGGCTGGAAATAATTAAATATGTTTTCATTATTCAACTGGCCTGGAAAAAGTATATACATTTCAAGTACTAGTCCTGACATTCTCTTTCAGATACTGGCAGTTGGTTACATCAAAACTTTCAATAAAGCCTGAATAAGTTGTCAGAAATACACAGCAACAGTAAAAACAACGAACCATATACATTCATGTAATATATATTCTTTCCTTAAAGGAAGAAACTGTATCTCTCTGCAGAACACCAAACAAAACAAAAAGCCAAAGGCACTATGCGAAAAATATAAATTTAATAACAATGAAGAATACTTAACATGAACAGCAGTATATAAGCAGTGAAGTTAACTAAAACTACAAATGCACAAAACTTTGAAAATCAAAGAAGAATTTAATTTTTTTTCAGATTTGACAAGTAGTAAAAATTCAAATGTTTCACTGCAAAATAGTGTCTTGCGATATCTGGACAGGAAATTATCTTCATTTTTTTTGTATTCCTGCCCTAAATGTTCTCTGATTCAGCTGTAGCTTTTTTTTATACTAAATGCTTGAGTCTACAAAGGACGTAGGCAACTGAAAAAGGGTGACAGAAACCTCTGCACTGAGTGCACAGGCTCCCTGCAGATCACATTCAGAGAGCCAGACCCCTCACAGCTGCACAGCAAAAGGCAGCCATGGGGGCTGGAACCATTCAGTGTCCCCCAGCTCAGCAATCACTAGATGAGAATAGCCAACTGGGAGACTCTGTGGTCAGGAAAAAATCAGAAATGTCACCCATACCTGCTCAGGTGATTATCCCAGTGTCATGCGAGCACTTGTTATACCAGATGTCCAGCCCTGCACATCCTTCTGGAGGGAAAATCAGTTTGTTCCTTTCACAAAATCACAGAATCACAAAACAGGCAAGGGTGGAAAGGACCAGAGTGGAGTCATCTGATCCAGCCTCACTTATACTAAAGTGGGTAGACCTCATGTTTTACTTTAAAAATAAGCCACAGAACCAGGCTATCACTGTGGAAGTGTAACCTCTTCATTTTGGATAGCCAGGTCTGTCCTGAACTTCCTGAGCTGTGTATCTATGACATCGTCAGCTAGTCTCCTCACCTCTACTTCACATGCACAATCATTGCACACTTTGTGAGAGGCCTTTGCAGAATTATTAGTCTTTTACATGAAATCTTATTAGAACAATAAAGATCTTTTAGAACATTTGTTTGCACTGGGAGCAGTTCTTAGAGCTAGTCATGAGCTAGACATTCCATTTTATGAAGAGTTTCAAATGTATAACAAACCAGTCAGACTCCAAACCCTCCAGAAAGGTAAGTGTTAGTAGGGGAGATATAAGGGATGGAAAATTGCTGTGACTTGTTCACTTTGTAATGTGTTATCATTTACAGAGTGGGAAAAACAAAATAGAAAGTAAAATGCAAGTGGGTAAATCAAAAGGAAAATTTAATTGTCATGAAAATAGTAGAATGACGGTTTTTAATATTGTGGGGATTTTCCCCCTCCTCCCCATCCCCCTTCAAAAAAAAAAAACAACAAAAAAAACCAACAACTTTGCAATTGCATCCACTATAAGAGATGTAGTTTCAGAAGAATCATTCATTTCAACAGAATATGATCTCCTCAAGATTATTTTGAGCTAGACTAATTCTTAACTCTTTCAAGAGATTAATTCTGAATAGAAACAAAATTTACATTTAAGCCTACTTGTTTTCAGAGCATTTAGAAAGGTTATTAGATGAAAGACACAACTAGAATAAAACTCTTGTTTCATCGGTTACTTCAAATTAGCTTTTAGAACCTGATGGTTTGAGAGACAAGGGGACATTACTGTGTACATCAGCAGGAAATAATTTGCTTCAGCTTGCCTTTACAGATGAAGTAAATCAGATACAAAATTTTTGTTAGTGACTTGCAAATTTCAAATAAACTATTTCTTTTTGAAGCTAAGACAGATGAAATTTAATCATCTTATAAAATATTTTTCTATTTAAAACTGTCATTTGTATGATCTGAATTTTTTTTGATGACTTGACAGCTATATTAAACAAAAAGAAATTTAAACCTGAAAAAATATGCATTCACTGTTGTAATTTAAACTTCAACCAGTACCAAAAAAAATGTCAACAACAAAATGTTTTCAACCTAAAACAATATCAAGATTAGAAGAGGCGTTTTCCTCTGTTCATTATGTTAATTTGAATTTCTAAACATGATTATTTCAAATTTTTGACTTAAACAAATTAAACATATTTTTACTTAAGTGAGGCCATTTGTGAACCACCAAACTCTTTTCTAAAATTATGCAAGGAGGCAAAAAAGGATTTAAGAAAATTCTTGTTTACATTTCACTGCAATGAGAACGAACCTGTGTAAAACCTTCCTGAACTAAAACCAAGCAGATTTTGGTTAGTAAGTGAAAGCAAAATAGTCTTGCCTTAGGGATGATTCCTTTTTCTCTATATACTTTTATTTACTGTTGCAGCTGAAATATACATCTCTGGGTGACATAGGTACATATACCCAGAATCTAACTGAAAAGCCCACTGAAATCATTATTTTCTTTGACCTTAGAGGGTCAATGTAAGCTTATGGCCTAACCTGTTGATATGCAACCATGTCTGCTTTCACATTCAAAGTACACTGTCCATTTATAGCTATAGGAAAATGCATCAGATTGTATATCATCTGCTTTGGAGTATGTAGCAGTTGCCTGCTAACTTATTTACATGTACTGGACATATATTGGCTGTTATTTCTCTGTCCATTTATATATAACAGAAATATTCTGGAATTAATAGAAAAAGTAGAGAGGATAATTTTATTTTTGTGGAGTTTTCTATATTTACAGTGGTGTTGTGATTTACCATAATAGAACCATAAATGCATAACTTGGTTATTTCCTCTTAAAACTATAACTTAACCTGACCTAGGAATGCTAGATGAGCTTGGTATAATAAAAATCACCCCACTGTATTTGTTTCTGTCTGCTATATTTAATACAAACCTGCAAGTGACAAATAAAAGATGTTATTGCATGGAAGGCACTTCACAAGACTTCAAATTGTGAAGTCTTGTGAACTAATCCAGTAATGCCAAGCATAGCTGATTGATAAATTAACTGAATGTTTACATTTCCCTTATTGAAAGGAAAATGAGGACAAACTGAATATCACATTAATATATACTAAACCAGCAGCTCTATGCAAAGTTGAAAACTTCAGGAAGAAGAGGTTCAGACTTTGACTTCAGGTTGCAGGTCATGATTTTTGTTATAGGTTCAGGTTCTAATGGAATTTTTCTTTCCCCACCCTCACAATGAGGAGTGANAGAGAGAGAGAGAGAGAGAGAGACGACATCGCTAGCCGGGGGGCCCCTTACATCGGGCCTTCTGTGAGGGAGCCGGCAGCGGCCATCCTAAACGTGGGAGAACTTTTCTTACATCGGAAGCTCCAGCCCGAGACCAGCAGCCCCGAGCCTTTCGGAGGGACACACCGGAGCCTTTCTTCCCATCCACCAACCCCCCCCAGGGGCATCCCAGCACCGACCACTCATCTCCTCGCTTGCTGCCCGTAAATACCGGGGACAGACTGTGTGTGTGTTTGTGGAGGGTTTTGATCCAGGAGTTTCTATTCATTCAGTCTTGGTTATTCTGTTGTCTCTTGAATATACATATATATATCATAGCTAGGAACTGTTATCCTTCCATTTATCATACCTTAATTAAATTTGTTTTGAAATTAAAGGAGACTTGTCTCTCTGTTTTAGTTATAAATTTTTCTAAGTTCTCTAAACTTAGACAATTTTTTACACACTTGGGAGTCCATGAAACAAAAGAATTCACCCAGTCCTAGGTAGCAACAAAACTTAAACACTTCAGCTTTAAAAGAGTATTTTTGAATTCTTATTTTACTCTTAAATGTAAATAATGATCACATGAGCTTCCATAGCTTTTAGTGCTATGGGGGGTTTAGGCTAGCAGCCTTTTCACTGTTTTATGGGGGACTGAATATAGTGTTAATGATTTCAGAAGCTTGGAGGATGAGAGGCTGCTGAACTGAAGCCGCTGTAACAGCAGAAGGTAGTGTTGCTGTTGACACAAATAATACAGTAGCAGCAAATTAATGAAGCATTTCTTTCTGTACATTAGTTGAAAATTAATTTGGAACCTGGAAGCCTGATTCTGATTTCAAGAAAATCAATGTTTAAACACCCACTGAATTGTACAAAAGAGAGATAAACTTCCAAATTATTGACTAATGCTACCTATGTCATCTGTTTGCACTTCAGGTGTCTGGTTTCTTCAGGGATTTTAGAAAGATTCAAAGTCTTTCCTTATCTCAGACACTGAGGAAACTCAGACAGACTCAGACATAATCTGTACCACAGAAGGACCAGTCTGACAAGCCAAGGTGATGCATCACTCCCATGACACTCTGGATTTTTCCAACTCAAAGGATTACACTAAATAGCTGACGCTTCACCTTTGCTCTCCAGCTGCTCAGAGCAAGCATATCCAGTTCTGACTGTGCTAGATCAACATTGTCTCTCCGTGCTATTAACAGAAGGATATCTTTACATAGACAAATAGTCATGGCTCCAACATGTTAGTCAACTTTCAGACTGCTGGTCTTTCAGGAGATCTTTATTTCAGTACTGTGATCACAGACATGATTGCTTAAGGCTAGGAGAAATTCAGATTTCGTAGGAAGAGGAAATGCTTGTCATTAAAATGAATGACAGTCCAGTTTTCTGAGACACAAAGGAAAAAACTTTTTAAGGGGGGAAAAAATCAAAACAAAACAAGCACAGCAACAACAACAAAAAGCCAAACAGATAAATTTCTGCATAAAAGGTTATTTTGGTTTTTCCAACTACAGTTGTTTAACTTCACTTAGTTTAACAAAATTACTTCCTTTGCAGGGTGGGTTGTCACACCTACACAACATCAGTGCTAATTAATATAAATCTGATATATAGTAGCTAGGAACTCTCAGATGTCATTACATTAAATCAAATTTGCACAATTAGAATAACATATTTAGGGGCAATAAAGTCAGATTTTTTCCACACATTTTGAAGATTCATGCTTTTTTCCTTTTTTTTTATATTCAATTCCTTTTGGTATACACTATTAGGACTAGGTGTGCCCCATTTTTTATGGATCAGGTTAGCTCTGTATCAATCACTGAAAGAGGCAGATTTATGCTCATAAGAATTTGAAGGAGATTGTATAATGCGCTGCAAAGTCAGAAGAGACCATTTCAGAAGCAGAGCATAATAAAAATTCACTTACTTTGTTTTAGTAAAATATATGTCTTCTAAATTGTTCTTTTAGATGACTAGATGATGAAAGTTAGGCAAACTGACTGAGGCAAGGAGAACAACAGAACATCACAAAAACAATAGGAAAGGATTCTTTAATCTGCTCAATTGAGTTGGTCTAAAAATAATAATGACATTTTAAACATAGTGCAATATAAAATAAGCCTTGGTTTCGTATTATCTGATTTTGCCTGTTTTACTACTTTACCTGCTATATTTTTAGATATATATGGTTTAGGTATTTATGTTGTTTAACTATCCTGACCGGCAGAATGTTCTTACCTGCAATGACTACAAGTAGATATGAATACGTGTGTGAGGAAAATGAGATTTTCTGTCTTATAAATAGTTATTTTGCCTTTTTATTGTTTCTTTTTAAATTTAATTCACAGCAAGCTGGCTATCATTTTTCTGACAATCAAAACACTAAATTTGCTAAACTTTGGATGTTTGTTTATATTTTTTGAACTCCAGAAAAAAAAAAATAAAGTAACTTTGCTTGGTAGAACAAAAGATACATGTAATCATGTTTCTTGCTTTTAGTTCTGATCAATGAGATCCAAGAAGAGTAGTCATCTGCAGAGAAGTATAGAAACACAGAAAAAATTATTGAAGATCTGCTTTCTTAGTACAACCTAACAGCTTCCTTTGATCCAAAGTTCAAGGCCTTCCTGAGTAGCAGGTTGCATCTTATGTTTATTAACCTTTGACAGATTATTCTTCTCTGATTTTGCTTAATGAGTTTTTAAAGTTATGTAAATTTTTTGACAACAACACACTTCAACAACAAGTTGCGCAGATTAATATTTTTTTTATGTAGGAAAAAACCCAAAGCAAAACATGTGGTTTGATTTGAACATACTATATTAAAACTTAATTTGATTTCCATTGTTTCCTGTATTTAGAGGAATAGTCATTGCATATAAACACGCCTTCTGCAGGCAAATAATGCTGCTTTAGATCTCTGTAATTCCCCTTTTATTTGTGACTTTTCTGCCTTGTATAATCTTAATCTATTTGTATGTTCTTAATATAGAAGCCATTTATTTCCTTAATCAGCCTTATCTTCTTTCAATGCACCTTGTCTCTTTTACTGTATCCCATTTTAGGAGAAGAAGTTCAGAAATTAATCAAGTGTTGAACCTATGGCACTTAACCAACGTATATGGTAACATAATGATGTTTTCTTTTTCATATATTCAGTCCCCTTCCTAGTAATTCCTAAGCCTCAATTCATTTAAGTTTGTTTTTTTTTTTAATATCAGAACTTGACAAGGTTAAATATATGTCATCACTCATAAACTATCTCCTTTTCATTCTGAGGAGGAGAGAAGGAATAAGATTTGACATGAAACATTTAAAATTTAAATCCATGAGATCTTGAAATTAATTTTAAAAAAAATAAAATAAAGGTCTTTTGTGCATTCCAATCTCCCATTCTGGAGATTGGAGCTAGGTGAATTAACTCGTGCCAGCATTCTCATGTCTTTGTTGGGAACAAACCATCTATCTCGCTACCTTGCTCTCTGGAGTGCTTGCTTGCCTCCTGGTCTGCCCTTCCCCACTATGGAATCTGTACCACAAGCCTGTGCACGGGGGAGCATCACCCGGGCTGTCAAAGCTGCACACATCACCCCCACACACACATACCCACCTCCACTTCTTGGCCATCTGCCTCTCCACACCTGAAACCAGCAGTGAAGCATTGGCCCTCTTGACTAATCACAAATGTGATTCCTATTTTCGAAATAACTGATGCTTTTAAAGGGATATTTTCCTTCAAAGTCTCATTCTGAACACTCTGTGAATCCTATTTGCACAAATGGTATTTGAAAAAACCTGTAATAGCTCTTTCTAATTTTATTTGAATCACACATTCAGATGAAAAGAATAAAAAGCTTTTTCAGTTAAAAAGAAAGGGAAAATGGTTAGGTGACACTCAAGAGTTTTATCATGTCTTCAGTGATCTGTAGAAAATTAAATATTTGTTTTGCAAAGCAAATTCCACAGCACATTCATCACCACTGTTCAGCTCTATGAGATAAAATTTAGCTGTGGGAGCACAAGGCAGACATCAGGGCTCTGGCACTCCACTGAAAATGCAATGCTGATTCTCTTCTTGACCTAGAAAATATCACTTAACTTTGAGCCTTTCACCTACTAGATTCAAATAGGCAACAATTACTTCTACCTGTATCAAAAGGAGCTTGTGGAAATCATGTTTTACCTAGCAATTATGAGGGTGTGCAAAGGAGGTGGAGATGTACTATTGTTTTAGCTCAACCTCAGGAAATTTAGTCACATTTGGTGGTATGATACAGGGACAGCAAGTACAGTAAATGCTCACTACACTCTCCTGCTCATCTGCCAACAGTTACAATTACTGTTACATCTGCAACAAGTAAAAAGCACATTTTAATGCAAACTAAACTGGGACCAATTGCATTTTAGTTTTAACATAATAGCATAAATTGAAATTGTTAGATTCTGGCTGCTGAGGTGCTGACCTTGAAGAGAACAGCTGCTTTACTATGCCTTCCACCATATCACAACCAGCACCCACTCACCTTTTTCTAATGAATGGGGCTGCTTTACTATCCTCTCCTTGGAGAAGGTCTCTGCAGCTGCTGGCCACCTAAAGGTACAAGAAGGAGGTAGGTGTCCACGCACATGTGTGCATGCACACGAACACACACATGATGCTGCTGAGGATGGAACAAGCATAAGTAACTGGGGACACTGAAGTAGATTTTTCCCTTGCACAGTCAGGGTTACCTGGTAAAGTTGTTTTAGTTGCGTGATCTTTTTGAGAGAGGAATCTCTAAAACAGGCCAAGAAAGGTCTTAATGAAACAAGTTGGCTTGTTTATTTACCCTAAAGCCTCAGCACACCGTTTCAGCAGCATAAAAGATTATAAAATTCAAATAAATGACAGATACAGTCACTGTAAGGCCTCTTTACAGTATAAAAGTGACAGAAACAAGAAGCAGGTACGTTTACAAAGTTCTTTGAACTTGTTTTATAAACTGGAAAGTATCATAATCCTTCAACTCACTATCTCAAGAAAGTTTCTTCAGTCTTTCTTCCTTTTGTTGTGAGTAAAGGTTGGCTTTCATTCACTTTACACTTTTGGCTGACAAGAATATATGGCACTGCCATCCATACAACAGTATCCCTACTAACCTGATAAGCATGCTGGGGAGGCTTGCTCTCACCAGATCTTTCACCACCCCAAAGGCTGTCAAACTTGTTGTCACTCACATGTTTTGGAGTGTGGCAGATTCAGCATGGGGGTTGTGTATGTGGGAAGCTGAAAAGTTACAAGAAATGGGAATAAATTAGGAAAAGAAGGGAGAAAAAAGAATATGTCTTTCTTAATGGTACCATATAGTAAACTACAAACCATGACCCACAGAATGCTAAAACTCCCTCATAAAGAAATTAGAAATGCTGTTGTAATGAACAGTTTTTCTTCAATCATATCTTGAACTTCCTTCCTTAGATTTAAAATTCTTTATTCAGTCATTAGTGCAGGTCTTGAAACTGATATGATTTTTTTTTCTTTACTCCAGATAAAGAATTGTAAATTTGGTCTTTTTTGTCTGTATGATTCATTCCTGCAGTGTCAAACTGAAGTCTTTAATATTTGGGTTTGATAACCTACTGTACACAAGCAATTTATCAAATGTGTTATTAAGTTAAAGGCTAGCTGATTACAAAAGATTTTTGTGTTTGATTTACCAGAAGTGACACAGTAACCAAACACACAGACTCTGCTGTATGCAATTCATCTATACGACACTTTTATCTCAAAAAAAAAAAAGGAACAAAAAAGGGATAAATGGGTTGGACAGTTCTACTTTCCCATCAAAAGTTAAACTGAAGTGTTGCATGTGGAATGAAGTGCTCATGCAAATCTCTGGCACAACAGACCTGAATCTCTTCTGGCCAAAATCACTACAAATTAGAGGGCAGCCCAGGGAAGCCAGTATTCCATTATCAAAGGGCACAGAAGAAAGCCACTCCCTGAGTCCTACTTATGTAAAAAGCAACATGCTATTTAGAAAATTCACCCTTAAAGGAAATCTGACATGTATAATTTCATTTTCTTAAGAGAAAAGAACCTTGGTAATTGCCAAGAAAGGCTGTAGAGGCGGATGTTAGAAATAGGAAGTAAGGGTGCAGTGGTTCACACTTTCTGTTTAACCTGTTTTACATTGCTTACAAAAGGATATGAGGTACCCAGAAGATCTCATGCCCAAAAATTGTTACAAAAGGCTATGAAAAAGAAATCTATAAAGAGGAAGTTGTGGTACCTTAATTTATGGAGTCACTAAGTTCCTAAGACTGTACTTATGGCTATGATATTCAAGCTAAACATCAGTCATGAATTCTCATTAATCACCACTGGAACTTCCTGTTGCTGTCTCATGGGCCCAGAGCATCAGAGCATTAGATGTCTGCTGCCAGAGACACACCTATTTAGCAGGGGTTTTGCTCCCCTAGTCTTGATTTTAAAAATCCTGACACATATTTTACTCAAACCTTGCAACAAAGTTCAAGGAAAAGAGAACAAAATAAAAATAAGTGAACACATATTTCCTAAAAGTTGTGTGAAGATTCTGTATACTAAGAAAATTTCCCTTCAGAAGATACAAAAGCAGTGATCTTGCCCTTGCTGCCTTCAAAGACAATAATCCACCGGACTAGAAATATGTTGTAAAAATGCTTGTAACTTTATCTTTCTATCTCACAAGTTTTGTGCTGCAGTTCATTTCAGGCAGGTTTATCCTTATTTCTGACCATATTTAGTTAAGAACTAGGGCCACTGGTGGTGAAACCTAGCAGGTTTTGTCCACTAGTCCATTTGCAAGTTATTCCAAGGCAAAGAACTTGAAGGCAAATTAAAGAGAACACTGACTTGAGACAGTTGCACACAACCAACTGTCCAGTGAAGCAAATGCCCTGAATATAAGCTGAACAGAATTGTAAGCTGGTCAAAATTTCTTGGCTTAGAGGAAAAAGGATATTTTCAGCATGAGACCACATGATCCTGTCTCTAAGACACAGGTATTTTCCTAGGAAATCTATGACTACATAAAGACAGAATAGCAATGAAAACACAGGTCACTTTCAGAAGTAATATCGTAAAGTATCTGTAGACTGTCTCTACTGAAATTTTTGTGAGCCATAACTCACCACATTTCTTTTACCCACAATTATGAAATTATAGTGTTAATAGTTACTAAATAGTTGAGCTAATGTGGAATGCATGGTGGCATAGTCTACGAAGGTGATCCCCAGAAGACCTTTTCTGGGAGATAAGAGTATCCAGTAGCGAATTTAATTGGAAAGTGGGAGCAAAGAAGTGAAAGGATTTATATGAATGTGTTGTATACAAGTAACTTGCTGTGCTGAGGTCCTTGACAAGTTGATATTTGCTATCCATCTCTCTTGATCTATGCCATTGTGACAAAAGGAACAACATTAGTGTTTAATAACAAAATCCTCAAAGGTATTTAAGCAATTTTCTTCTCTTTTGCAATTCAGGATATAGCCGAAGATATGTAGATAAGCAGAGAGACTGATTCCTAAACTTTGTTTTGAAGTTACTCAGATCCTATCTGTTTACTCATGGGCACAAAATAAGTTTTCTCTTAAGAAGACAGTGCAGAGGTGACTCTTTGGATTTTACTTATAGCTTAAGAATTCAGGATCACTAGGAAGAGCATTATCTCTATGGGATCAGAGGTTCAGAGCAAAGTTCAAGATACAGCTTTTGCTACAGAAATTCAGAGCTTACCTCATTCTTTCAGTACTTACTCACTGTCACAAGAACGTGACATGAGAGCAGAGACATTTTCTGTGAAGGGAACAATGACTAGAATCCATATTTCCATCTATCTGTGATTTATGTCTCTTACAATTGATCTCCTATTTAATTGTCCCTGAACTCAGAGACTTAGTTTTCTCTGCTCATAATCAACACATGTAGTGATGTAAATCTTTGCTCAAAGAGAAACAAGCAAAATAAAATTTTGCATTCATAGCCACAGTTTATCTAAGAAGATTACAAAAATAGTGTACTAATAGTGTAGGCAGAAATAACAACATCAGAAATAAACTGAGTACAGAGATGAACCTTTCTGGAGATTTATAAATGTGTCATATTCAAAATTCAGTTGCAACTTCTTTGTGGAGCAATTCTAATGAATAAATTTGTAAATATATTTCTAACTTCTTCCTGGAACTCATGCACTTTTTCTCCCTTTTTCATAGATGCAAATACCGGTAAAAAGACTAATGTGGTTCCAGGTAACTGGAAAAATCATTGCTGCAACAGTGTATCATCCCTTTAGTTTTTCTTCCTTTCCTCTCCAAGTAAATTCTCATTAGTTCCACCCCAAAGAGATAGAACTTCAACGCTCCTGAAACAGCTGTAGCTGTTCCTGCCACGTCATATGCCTTGTGCTAGCTGTCATCTGCTTTTGTCCTTGGTAGGAGAGTTTTATGCTTATCCTGTCATTTTTCTGAGGCAGCTCATAACATACCAGTAGGCAAAAATCAGAGTTCAAATCCAAGCCAGGCCAAACTGAACTAATAATTTTTCAGAGTAGACAAACAGTGAAAGATGTCACCACTGACATTCACGCTACCTGATGTGAGTTTATCTGAATAGTGGAGGGAAAAAGAGAAGTGACTTCTTAATTCTTCAGCTGGAGATCCAGAATACACCCTGAAAATAGTGAGAGCATACTGAAGGGATGGCTTCCATGCATTGCTATCAGTGTGGGCTACCAGCCTACATCAACAGGCAAGCTGGACTCTGATTTCTGAGGCTCTCAGCCATGGCTTGAGACCTGGTTTTCTTAGCCCACTAACTGTCTTTACAGGGAATTCAAAGACTAAGGAGGTGAGTTTTAAGGGGGAAATATAATACACTTTCTTTTTATTTTGTGGATTTGTGTGACTTACTCTTTTTACTAACTGATTGATTCCTCAGAATGCAAGTTGCTAAATTAAGGTATTCTTAAGACAACCAATTTATTCTCTTTTTTTTTTTTTTTTTTTTTTTGAAACAGAGCTGCAAACCTTAGTCTTAAGCCACATAACCTGGACCAAAGAAAACCAAATTGCAATCTTAAGACTCATGCAGTCATTTGGAATAGAAAGGACATCCAGAGGCCACAAGTCTATGCTTAATATGAAACCAGTGCCTCTCTAGGGAGTCAGTGACTGACAGGCCTGCAGTTCCATACACGCCTAGATCTTTTGTTGAAAGTGCTTTGATGGAGCTCTCCAAACAATGAAAAACTGCTCTTCTATGTGCCAAAGTGGAAAATTCTTCATAGAGTTTTTAATGGGATTCACTAATGGATATAGAAAATATGTCTTTCCTGAGAACCATATAATATCTTTCAAGCATCTATTACAGGCATAAGAAAAAGAGGGCTGGAGAGAATCATGGTTTCCTTAGTAGTGCACAGTCTTCTTTTGTTGCTTGAGATTATCAGATAAAAAAGTTTCAGCAAGGTCATAAGTGACATGGGCCCAAACCCAAAATACAACTGTCACAATCTTAGACAGGGAAAAAGATAGAGCAGAGGAAACTCGAGCTGTGATAGACCCATTGACTATTTCACTTTCTTTGAAATGCAAACTCTTCCTGCTTTTTATTAAGGATCTCAATGAGTATTTCTACTCCAAGAAGTGTTCATCAGCCATCCCTTTGTGTGGGAGAGTTGATAACTTCCAATTAATCAGACTAGATCTTAGACTTATTTATTCCTGGCTTGTTGTGACTCTGGTCTAGATATTTCCCAGGTCATTCCTTCAATACACTTCTCTTTCAAGAACACCAATAACAACTTTTACAGCTGAAGCCAAAATACATGTGAGGTGTAACATTAATACTACTGACATGGATTACCTTTTCTCATTCTGTAGTAGCAAATGTGAATTTATTTGCTGAAAACAGTAGCAAAACACTTGACCCAACAGAGACCTGTCATTGATCAGGGAATGTGCTGTTTTCAATGCAAGTAGGAATATTAAATCAGGAATACCTGTGCTTAATATAAAGATCAAGAGGACATAAGCTATTCAAGAATCAACGAAAGAGGTCATAGCATGAGTTGTTCACTGATTCATATGCCATTTTTATTTGATTCTGCTCTGCATTAGATTCCTTTATCTGCTATTTTTAATTTTTCTTGGTTCAGAAAACCACTCAATTTTCATATGCTTCTAAAGCCAAATATAGATATGTATTTCTTTGGATTTTAGACATATGTATGGTGTTAAAATTCACAGTGATTCATGTTAGGGAATGATCCTGTTCTCATTTCACACTTCTGGCAATCTGGAACACCTCCTTTTACTTCAGTGAAGACACAGTAGTTGAATCATAAGAGAATGTGGGTCCTTGACTTTGGTATGACTTTGCACCTACTGAAGGTGTATTTTTCTTCAAAAATATGCATTCCATAAACAAAAACTTTGCAAACCAGTCCACTCTTTAAAACAGAAGGACAAGAACAAATGGTTGAGATTATGTTAATGAATAAAACTCAGGCATCAGATTTTATAAACTATTTCAAATCCTGAAGTTGTAGAAGTACCTTGGAAAGGTGAAGTGTCTTAGAAAATACCTTAGCAATGTATTTGCTTTTTAAAAACTGTTTCCAAGTAAGTCAGGATCATAATCAATAATCAACTACACAATAAACAGATACAAACAGCTATGCATTTCCTTTATAAAAAAGAATCCCACCTTAAACAAGCAGGTAGATTTGGCTAATTTTGCACATTTTACACATATGTAGGAACTGCTTATAATACAAATATAAATATAAAGGCAATAATTTAAGAAAATGCCTAATTTACCCAAGTAAAGACTGTGAAGGCTTCTACAAAGCAGAAAATTAGTTAATGCACTCAACACTTTGTTGTCTTTAAATTACATACTAATGCTAACAGTTTAAAGGCAGTTATGCAGCTTTAAATTTCTTCCCATGCCCAATACCAGTGGTGACAAATTTAATGAAAAAATGTTGAAGATGTTTACTGGAAGTGTGGGGTCATAAAGGTGCTCACAAATAGCTTTTAGTTTTATTTAGTGAATCCTGGTATATTCAAATTTAACTGTTCAAAGTCTGTCAAGCAGAAATGAAACAAAACGTCACCCTACAATTCAGATATAATTTCAGTCAAAATTTCCCAAGAAAATTGATTCAATGAGACAGGAGAGGGAAAAAGAAGAATGACTAAATCCAGGTAATAAATTCTTTATGAAGTGTTTTTGGGGCTTCATCATATGAGAGTTCATAGTCTGAAACTACTTCCTGAACTCCTGTCTTAGTCTGTGCCAAGGTGGATGTGTATCTTCAGTGAATGTAGGCAAAAAAAATTTCCATCATTCTGATTTGTTTTCTGTCTTTTTTCATGTTCATTGTGAATTTTAGGGGCACAATGTGATATTCCCAAATATCCTGTCAAAAGCAAAAGTGCAGAAAGACAAAAAAATATAAAAGCTTCTGAGCAGAACCATGGCAAGACAAGTATCTCCTTGGGCCACTGCCATTATCCTAACTCTACAGCTGACACCAAAATAGTACAGTAACAGGAGACACATAAATACCATAGATAATTATATTCCCTTTAGTTAATTCCAAAATCACAGCCATACTTTTCAAATGTCACAATGGCACTGGTAAATCAACGACACTTCCATGCATTTGACTGTGCTATGATGAGCTCCCGGGTCAGCCCAGGCTACCCGGTGACTGACCCTATCTCACTCTGTCCCAAGAGGTCCTGCTGAATACAGCCAGTAAAATAACCCCTACAGGGACACAGTGCTGATTCCTTCAGTTGCATTAACACATACAAACTCTTTCTAATGCCTTGCTGGTTCATAGAAAATTGTTTCACTGACATTTTCTGCAAATTTTATTTTTCTTTTCTGCTTAGTCAGTTTCCCTTTAAAATAAAGATTTATTCACATGAACATCAGCAGTTAGTCCAAGTGACCTCATATTAATTTTCCTCTTTGGGGGTATTCTATGTAAGCTAGCTTGCATGTTTTCTTTCTTCAAGAAAGAGCAACATGATAACTCCCTATTTCCTCTTAAGTTAAAAGATCTCCTAAACTCTTCTTTTTAAACTCAGGTTTAGTGCTGTATTTAGTCTCTTTTTTTATTTGTTTTTTCTTTTAAAACATTTATTTTAAATATAATGCTTTCTCTTTTGAAACAGAAACAGGTAGGATGAAATATTATTTTACTTGTAAGGTAAATATTTGTTTATTTGTGGGGCACAATTTAACAATGAGCTGAAAATGGACCATAAATGTAAACACCAATTAGGCAAAATTTTTTATGGCTTCATGGCTTTGTCATTGAAAGAAGGACTTAATAGATGAGGCAGGTGACACTACCTTACATCATTTTAGAATGAATATTACTATCTGGGAAATCCATATGTGTAAATTCAAGGGTGATTGTAAGATTTCATTTAGAATCAAATGAAAAAAAAAGGATGAAATTTAGCACCTTCAAAATTCTAATCAAGATGAAGCTCGTTGTATAGAAAGTGGGCTATTATTGGAACATATGATCATCCTAAAAAGTAACAAAAAGCCATTTGCTTTGTCTTGACTGCAGTTTTAGAAAGCATTGGTTGTATTCCCTCCTGCACCGAAAAAGCTTTTGGGTGCACTGCAAAATCAAGATTTGAATGCAAACTGAAACAGCAATTTAATCCCAGAGTAGGTTTTCTTATTGTGGTTAGCTACCTATTTACAGTTTAGCCGTGGGGAAAATAAAAAAGAACTTTAAAAAATCCATATTGTACATAAAAATTATGGTTCACACAACAGCTTAACTCTACCTGCACATAAAATTTAACTGTACCTGTATATCATACTAATATACTTAGCAAAACGCTTACATTATAGACCATACCCATATGAATGTATTTAGCCTCTTGTGTAACAAAATATGTAACTATATCACTACAATGAGATGATAAAGGTTTTCGGTCAAAATCTGGAATTAAAAATAAGAAAAATGTAAAAAGAAAAAACAAACAAGAATAAATAAAAAGGGAAAAAGGAAAAGTTAACGTTAGTTCTTTTAGAAAAATGAACACTTCCTGAAATACTTTTGGCCAGAACAATTGCCTCTGATTTTGCCATTACAGCAAAAGCTGAATAGATTTTGTTTGTTTGTTTTCACACTTTATCTGACATATGCCATGAAACTTTCCAGAGGAGCCCACTCCAAAGTCTTCTGTGGTCAGTATTTCATTGCTATTATTATTATTATTAAATTGGTGTATTATCAGGAGAGATTTTAAGATTTCTAAGGCAATAGAAACTGAGAATAGTAGACTTATGGTTCTTTATCCTTCAGGAATTGCCTCTATACTGGTAAAGTTTCAACAGATATGTTTCAAGTGGTACAATTCCGGGAGCTGACAAGGCTTTACATAGTTCAGTTGGCAAAAAAGTAACTTACTACAGAGTGAGAGTGTGAAATTACACCAACCTGGTAGCTGCCAGGTGCGTGTTCTTATCCCATAGAAAACTTGGTGGACCTCATCTCTTACCTGCCAGTTTGTCAAACAGGCATCAGGGCACAACATGCAGCATGCACTGGATGTAAAAACCTTCCTGATAGAAAGCAGAGCAAACAGCATTGAAGAAGTCTTCAGTCCTTATAAGTAACTTCAAAACTGCTGGGTTTGTAGCAAACTACAGAGGAATGTGAACCAGAGTCTTTAGTGACTTATTTATAAACCCCATACTCACCTCTCAGCACACAACTTCTAATACACTTCTTACATTTCATCAATGCCTTTGGCCCAGAAAGGATCACTGAATGCACAAGAGCTTAAGCAGTCAAATGCAAATGTCTTTACTCACGGGTACAGAGGAGTAGCAAGAAAACCAGCTCAATATTAGAAAGTATTCATACAAAGTCTATTCCCTTCTATACGTAATATCTTTTCACTCTGCCAGCTCCTCCACATGTAAATCACATCAATTTACACTCCATTTCACTGACTTATACTCTAGTAAGTGAGTGTAAGTAGGCCTTAAGGTGTCTAACTGAGCATAAAGAACTCTAAATTACACACTTTATGCATCACCTCTGAACTTAGCTCATAGCTTTTAAACAAAAGCAGAGTAATAAGTCGATAGTTTGGAGGAGGGAGGACACAAAATATATGTCCATTTTGGTTTCTTGAGGTTATCACTGTATTTAATCAAAACTAATAAAAAGGTCCTGCCTCTTTACTTGAAATACTACTGAACTCAAATTGAGATATGTACTAAATTCTTTAGGCAATTATTTAAGTAGGTTTTAAAAAAAATAGAAAAACTTGAAGACTGTAAATAAATCAAGCTTTGGGTTGTTTTTCTGGGTTCTTTTCCTTTCTCAGGTCTGATCTGCCCCTCAAAAGAAAGGTTCTAAAGAGATGCATGTTATTTTCTGTTTTGGACCATGCTCTGAAATTCCTATTGTTAAACTTCATTCTGCTTCACTATCAATTCTACAATGGAATATGCATTTAAGCAAATTGCTAATGAAATTTGTAGCAAAGCTACAAGGCTATGAATAGCATCTCAGAGTCAGTGAAATAGTATTTAGAAACAGTGGAATCTATTTATTACCAAATTACTTTCTCCTGAGGTCAATTATTGCTACAAACATTTAATTAAATGGTGATGTAAATTTGATGAGCCTACTCAGTAAAAGCAAAGTCTGTTCTGCACTTTGAAAAGGTGAATAACAGAATTGTCCCTCCATCATTCCAGTTAAAATTAATTGGTCTCTTGGAAGTCTAGTTACAGAAAATATGCAAACTCCTTGGTTCATCTTCCCCAGAATATTATCTCCATTAACTGAGAATGAGGCTTCTCAGAGCAGAATAAAAGAATAATGTGACTCACTTTACTAATGGGAAAAAATCCTGAGGGTTATATCTTGCTAAGGAGGGGTTTTTGTGATTTGGTTTTTGTTGCCTTCTCTTTCAACTTGAGCTAGGGGGGGAGTTTCTTTAAGGTATGGTGTGGAGTTTGAAGGGAAATAGTATTTAACCTGGGAAAGCTGTTATTATTAGTTCTCTGCCTCCACAGTTCTGGTACTTACAAGAATGGGGAATTGCATTGCTCTGTGACTTCCTTCCTGATAACAAGTTAATTAGATGCCAAGTGCTAGATGCTGAATTCAGTGTATTCAAAGGGACATTTCTGGAAACAAAAGAATTTGGCATCTGAATAACCTGTGTTTGCTTCTTGATGTATTTATTTTAAGGCTTCAAAATAATGACAATCTGTAGCATACAGCACTAACATTTTAGAGAACACATTTCGTCACAAAGATCTTTTATTTCAATTTTAGTATAATTTATTCTTAGAAATTATAATTATACACCAAGTTCACCCTGCCAGTACCACACTGTGCAGCTACAAAAATCAAAAGGCTTGCTTTTATGCATATGCTGAAAGCAAGATTTTCTCAAAATCCTTGTTGAAAGACTGCCCAGTGTTATGAATGACAAAATCTTTTGGTCTTCATTCAGACAACATTTTTCATTAAACAAAAGGTATTTTCTGTTGTACAGCCTATCAATTTACCTTTGGTTCAAATCACTTCAGCTGGTCAGAGTTAAGAACAGTTAGGAGACTTTGTGAGTGTCGGAACCAGAAAGACCCAATGAATCCCTTGAATTCCTGAAAAACAAATGTTGTATATATATCTGTCATGCTTAGTGTCTCTAACAATAACCTGAAGGAGGTGATGAAATGCTCTTTCTTCAAGTTTTCAGGTGACACCAAGAAGGGGGCGAACAGTAGATACAGTTAAGGGTGGAGGGAGCCAGACCGGCTGAAGGAATGAGGCCAACAGGAGCCTTATCAAATTCAGCAAAGACAAATGTAAAATCCTGTACATGGGAAGCAGGAACTCTTGTGGTGTTGCAGGCTGGGAATGGACTGGTTGCAGGGAGTTCTGCTGAAAAGTTCATGGAAGTTGTAGTGGTCAGCAACCTGAGCATGAGCCATCAGTGTGTATCAGCAACAGCAAGGGCTAACTGGATCCTGAGCTGTAGGAAAAAGAGGAGAGCATATTCAAGATATCAAGAGAATTGTTTATTCCTATTTACTTGCCCTCTTTAGAACACTATAAAACTATGTTGTCCAGTTTCAGCCCACTCCATACAATAAAGACATTGACAAAGAGAATGATAGAATTGTCAAATCACAGAATGGTTGGAAGAGATCTGGAATATCATCTAGTTCCAAGCCCTGATGCTGTGAGCAGGAATGCCACCCACTAGATCAGATTGTACAGGGCCATATCCATTGATGAATACGGCCATGGATAGGGCATCCATAATCTGCTCCAGTGCCTCATCACTCTCACAGGAAAAAAATTTCTTCCAAACATCTAACCTAAATCTTCCTCTTTTTGTTTTAAACTGTTTCCCTTTGCCCTAGCACTATCCCCTCTATTTTATAAGCACACTTTAAAGGCTGCATTGAGGTCTCCCCAGAAGCCTTCTCTTCTCCAGGAAGAACAACTCCAAATGTCTCATAGTAGAGGTGCTCCAGTGCTCTAACCACCTTTGTGGCCCTCCTCTGGACCTGCTCCAACAGGTCCAAGTCTTTTTAGTGCTGATGACCCCAGAGCTGGATGCAGTACTCTAGGTGGGGTTTCACACTGAGCAGAGTAGAGGAGGACAACTGCCTCCCTCAGCCTCCTGGGCACTCCTGTTTCGATGCAGTCCAGAATCTTGTTGACTCATGTCCACCAGAAATCCCAGGTTCTTCTCCTCAGGGCTCTCCATGACTTCTTCTCCTTTTCTGTATTCATGTCTGGGATTTCCCTGACCCAGGAAGCATCTTGCACTTGAACTTGTTGAACCTCATTAGGTTCTTATCAACCAACTTCTCAAATTTCGTCCAGGTGCCCCTGGCTGGCATTCCATTCTTCTTTTGTGTCAATCACACTGCTCAGCTTCTTGCCATCTGCACACTAACTAGCTGAGGGTGCACTTATCTCACTGTCTATGTGACTGATAAATATACTACACAACATCGGTCCCAAGATGAGCCCTGAGGGACAGCACTCATTGCTAGCCTGCCAGGCACAGAGGTGAGGCTCACTAATTTGTAGTTCCCTGGCTCTTCTTTTCTACACTTTTTAAAAATAAGAATGATGGTTCTCTTTTTCCAGTCACCACAGACTTCATAGGACTACCCTGACTTTTCAAATGTCATGGAGAGTGGCTTGGCAACTACATCAGCCAATTAACTCAGGACTCTGGGATGGATCTCACCGGGCCCCATAGATTTGTGGCTATTCAGCTTCATCAAGTGGTCTTAAGCCTGCTCTTCATTTATAGTGGGAGGCACTTCACTCCCCCAGCCCTCACCTAGAGGTTCAGGGACTTAAGAGATGTGGGAAGCCAGACTTCCAGTGAAGAATGAGAAGACCTTTTTGAGTACCTCAGCCTTCTCCATATCTGTTGTCATCAGTTCTCCCTTCTCATTTATGGAGAGCATTACACTCTCCTTAGCCTTTCTTTTCTGACCTATATACTTGTAGAATCCCTTTGGCTAGTCTTCACATTCCTTGTCAATTCCCATTCTATCTGTGCCTTAGCTTTCCTGTTTTCAGCCCTACACATCCTAGGGATGGAGGAGTGAGTCTGCAGGGGGACCCAATGTGACTGGGGACTAGATCTCTTTCCCTGGGAAGGAAGGTTGTTCAGCCAGCCTGGAGACAAAGGTGATCTCAGGGGGAAATAACACCTTTATGAAAGCTGTTGAGTAGACAGAAGCAACCTCTTCACAGTGATATGAGGTGGGAGGACAACAGACAAGAAGTATAAACTGAGAGAAGGAAACTAAAGGAAAAACTTTATTCCAACAAAAGCAGTCAAGATTAAACAGGTTGCCAAGAGTAGAGCCTGCATCCTTGGAAGTTTTCAAGTTCTGACAGGATAAAGCCCTGAGCAACTTCATCTGACAAAGAGTTAACCCTATGTTCAGCAACATGTTGAACTAGAGTGAAGCAGTACTGTAGTAACAGTGAAAAAAAACAAAAAACAAACAAAAAACCAAAACCAAAAACAAACCATCCTGGAAGAGAAGATATCCTTAATGTCAAGTTGTCTTAAGGACTTGTTTGAATGCCCGTATCACTTGTTCAAGGTACTTGCAGAGTTAATACTGAATAATTCTGTACAAAATATACTTTTCCTCTTTCATGCTAATTTTCCACCAAAGAAAACAAGCTATTCCAGACACAGCACATTCTGGAATGACCATGTCAAAAGTATTTGTGGCAGCCAACTTGTACATATTGGCCATGCACTTCATAATATCTCTGTCCATCAGAAATATATTTCACAAATATTTGTGAATATATCTCTGGTCTCAGAGCTTTGGTTCACTGAATTTATATTAAATATTCCTCTTTCTCTTTGGTTTTGTTGCATTTGTTTTTCTTAAGTGTGAGTTATCTTAACACGCAAGCAAATGAAATTAAATTAAAGACTTGCTTCTAACTTTTCAGCCTGTTTCTTTTCCATTAGAATAAAATGGGACAATATTTAAGAGGTTAGGTAGTAATTGCTGAAAATTCCTGTCAAGCAGCATGAGTCTTCCAGGTAAACATACATAGGAAACTCATTTAAATATCCTTAATAGTAATTAGCCTACTTTCTCCTTAATACTATGAAAGTATTATTGGAATACTTTAAGAAATGCATTTTATTCACCCAATAGGCCAGAAAACTGTCCTTGAAACCATTATTCTATATTGTGTTAATACATATCCAGTCATGTAATGTTCTTGTATTTGCTCATACTGTATATTTTACAGTTTTTTGAATTCTGTTTACTTTTCAGCAGCATGTACAGCATACCTATGAAAAGCAATGGTAATCTTGGATACTGCTACAAACCTCCAGAAATGTGCATAAACTTCCAGTAGGTACATAGTTAATCACTGGATCTGCTGAGATCACTGCAGCAACTTGTTCATAATTCAACTTCTTGGTTAGCAGTGTCAAAAATACTGACATGCTGCAGTCATATGCATATTTTTATGAGATCTAAAACTAATACAGTTGCTACCATTGTAAACCCTTTTTTGAGATGTGGAGGATGCAGAACATCTGCCATCTATTTTGCAACAGGTACAACTGAAAATAGGAATTACATCACTGAGAACAACTGACTCCTCAAAAAGAAGTCCAAAATGGAAGGGTGAAGGACCACCCCTGAGAAAATATCAGAGTTTTGCAATATCATCTGTCTTTTCTAACTTTTAAGAGATCATATGATCGATTGCTCTGAAAATAGCTACTGCTCTTAAGTCAGAAATAAAATACAGGAAAAGCAAGTAGGCAATCAGATTGTTATTCTTCCAACTTGAGAGTTCAGGGCCTGCAAGAAAACATGACGTTTTTGAGGTTTCAACACAGCAAGACACCTACTGCCATCCATGATGACTTGTGATTTGTATGGATTCTTTTGGAAGGCTGGAGTCCATGAGGGTTTATCTTCACCTTATCATTGCCTTCTGAGAAGGTAGGAGAGGGGGAATTTCCATCCTAATAATATCAAGAGACTACTTCCTCACCCAGCATTTAATGATTAGCCATTGAACAAGATATCCACAGTAGATGCTCTGTGATTCACAGCCGCTTATAAAGGGCATTTCTCTTTCAACACTGCCCAGATGGATTCGGGATGTGTAAAAGGCTGACATATAACTTGACAGTTTCCACTAACCTAAGTGGGAAATAGTCCTGTGGTGACAGGATCCTTTCACAGAGCACTAATACCAGGTAAGCAATGGAAAAGAGCATGCTTACATGTTCATCTGGAGTAGGACACATGCCACGAAGCCATTTGTGGCTTCTTAACACTTCCAAAATCATCTCCCAGATGTATAGGCTGTGCAGGGTAGGAAGGGAGAGTGTCTGATCTTTTATTAGTGTGCCAATTTTGCTTAGTTGGCAGCTGGGGTTAAACAATGATAATTAGAAAGCTGCAGACTTGCTTAATCCAAACATACTAGAATAATACAGCGGGACAAGTTGTATAAATGTTGAATTTGGCTTAAAGACTGTATCAGCACAGGCAAATCTCTGGCTATGCAACACATTTATTTGTGTATACATGCATTTATACACTATATATATGATCCCTGCCCATGTTAAAAGAACTAAGGAAAAATTATTTTCACAAAACATTGCATTGCAAAAGGTAATAAACCAAACAACTTTAATTTGCATTCAACACTGAATAGTTAATTGTTTTCTCTGTTGTTTAATGGTTTGAGAAATACATCCAAATGCAAGTAAAAAAGAAAAACAAAAAGAAAAAAGAAAAAATGGCAGGCTGCTGGGTAACAACACACTAAATCTAGATTAATATGAAACAGCATTCAGATATCCACTGCTCCCTATCTCACACTTTTCAGTTTGCATAACTTTTACTTCCCTTTCAGCCTTCCTCTCACACTTCCACTGAAGGTTGCACAAATAGTGTAAATTGAGTGTCCTCTGCATCTTTTTCTTTAGAGGACTCTTTCTACTAATAACTTTTAAATCCAGTATGGTGCCATGAGTCATGTTGTCACTCCTGGAAGGAGGAGCTGATGATAAGTGAGAGGATACAGAAATGTAAAAAATACAATATAAGGCAAATGAAATATTTGGATGAAAGCAGTGAGAGTTGATTAATTTTAGAGAGGCTTCGTAGTATTTCCTCAACACATGACCAAAATATGGCCACTGCATTCCCAAAGTGTAAAATAGGTCACGGCCTTCTTTTTTTCCCAAATGCCTTTGTGGTCTAGTGGATGGCCAGAAGGTATTTATTGAGTTTCAAAGACAGCATATACTTATTGTTACCAGAAGATAGGGAAGAACTTTATATATATGGCCTAAAACACTGCTGGACCCATTCCAGGTAAAAATTCTTTCACCTCAATTGGACTCATGAAGAAGATTCTTGGTGACAATTCCACAGAGTAGACGACCCTCTTCTTCATCAGAAATTATGCTATAAGGTCCCAGCTACAGTCAAAGTCTGCCTGTGCCTCCATACTTCTTTAGTTTACGGCTGTTTCAGGCCAGTTCCTCTCATAAACTTATCTGGCAGTAGTGCAGCAGGAGTGGGACGGCCAAAAACCACTGCATTTGAGAAATTACAGTTTGGTGAAGAGGTTGTAGCAACAATCAGTCGAGCAGATTGTAGCTCTAAATGATGCTATCAGATATACAAACTGGAATATATACAGATATGTACAGATATACATCTGCCATTACGAAGCAGAACACAGAATGAAGACTGTGGCCATCCCTGGTATACCATGTGCTGTGTTTAGATACAACAAAACCTTAGTGGTAAAACAGGAGGAAAAAAATTTAAAAGAAGATAAAGTTTTGGGGGATGGAAATTAAAAAAAAAAAAAAAGGCATGAATATATAATCTCTAAAATATGTTTATGAGGTATGGCCATTTCATCTTCCACTTCATAATGTCTTTGCCTATGGGCAGGTTGGGATGAAGTTGAAAGTTGGCAGTTTTTGTTTTCTGTCCTGCAGGGACAAAAATGGCTGTATAAAATACAAGAGTAGAGATTAATGGGGGCATTTTCCCTAACCCTTTCTCATTCTCTTTTGTAAGGTATAACAGAACAGCCACTTGTGCTTATTACATTACACTTTTGATTTAGGGCTTGAGATTCTGTGCTACGATAAGGGAAAATAAAGAAATTAAAGGGTAGGGGAAAGAAGCAGGGACAAGGAGTACTAGAAGAGAAAATCAGGCAGCATAAGAATTATCCTTTGAAGGAATAAACAAGTCAAAGCTAAGAAGTAATACTAAGAAATAGTTAATACTAAGTTAATACTTAGTTAATACTAAGAAATAGTTAATCCACAGCATACTTCAGCATAGATTAATAAAATAACAACCTCAGTTACACTAGTGGCAGCCGAGGAGCAGCCAATCCATTGGCAGAAAGGAGGTGTAGGCCAGCAGAGGGGCAGCAAAGAAGAATCAGTCAGTTGGCCTGAGTGTGCTATAACATTTAGCATGACAAATTAGGAGGCAGACGCAAGCAAGCTACAAAATGGCTGGACAAAAAACTGACAGAACTTTCCACGGGAACACCAGAGATGCAGAGAACAAGGCAAGTCAGAGGTAAAGCCTTGTCTGTAGCCGTGAGGGCCAAGGAAGTGTATTCCTTCTTGCTGCTGCAGGTGGAAATCAGTTTTTCACCAGCTGCCTAAGCAAAACTACAAGCTTGTCCACTCAGATTGTGTGACTAGCTGTTTCCAGCCAAAGGTCAGAAGTATCTCCAGAGCCATGTTATGCTTCATGCAGAGGAAGATCAGGAAATAGACTAGAACTAGAATTCTTCAATCTTTCAAACACGGATAGCTGCCAGAAGTCTTGGACAAGTACCTATTTCTTGGTTGTTTCTTGAGAATGAATGGCAGCATTGATAACAGGTGATGCATTCTGCTGGTTTGGATGGAAAATAAGAGAGTGTCAGCTGGGATGTGTGGGTGGGTGATGCTGTAGTTGACAAGGAACTAGTAACCAACAAAAGAGTGGAAAAAAAGAAGAAAACATATTTTGTTACTTAAAGGAGATAAGGAGATGATTTTTTTTTTTTGTGTGTGATGAGAAGGTTCTTATGCCATTTGATCAAGTAGTTGCATGAAGAAAATAATCAATAATCTGTAGAAGGGTTCAATGGCTTGAAATTCAGGATAGGTAAATTCAAATGTATAACTGGCATTGAAGATAATTTGCCATCATGATGGACTTCCAAGCTATATGTTCTTTCTCCATTAACATTTACTAGACTAATAAAAATATTTTTAAAATCAAATTATGTGTGCTCTAGCAACATACATCCCTTACATGATTATACTGCTACTTTAAAGATAAAACACCTGATAAAGGTTGGTGTGCCTAATATGATGGTACAGAGTGTATAAAGATATATTGTATTTCTAGTATTTACAAAATTAATTAAAACTAAAACAATATATGAAAAGTTAAGAAGGCTGGTGAAGTATTTTTCACTTGTGAGCTGGCTTCTGATCTATTTCGTGCTATTTAATAGTCTGCATACACTATCAGAAATTTCAGTTTTACTGAAAGTATAAAAATTAAACATAGAGAAATATGAAAGCAAACTGAGTCACAGCAGATTTCTTGTGGCCTGATTCTATTTTCAGTCTAAAGAATTCCTGAGCACTAAATAGTGCTTTGTTCACCTGAGCTGAAGTAAATAAAGTCCCTAGGCCTCTGAAATCAGCCTGTACTATATAATGATACCGCAGTCAGATCTGTCTGAATCTCTACTAAATGTAAAACCAAATAAGAAAACACATCTACATGTATCTTCCTTTTATAAAAACCACAACAGCTTCATTGATTCCATCTAAGTTTACAGAGTTCACAGAATATTCTGAGTTTGAAGGGACACACAAGGATCGCCAAGTCCAAATCTTAAGTGAATGACTCATACAGAGATTGAACATGCAACCTTGGCTTTGTTAACACCATGCTTATCCCAGTGTACATCAGTTAAGAATCTCAACCATAAAGTGTATACTATTTTATCCTCCTACAGGAACCTCCTGCCTTAACCTACTCACGAGAAGGATTTCCTTGTGAAGGAAAGGATGCTCCTTTGTCCCATTTTACAGATAAGGAATGCAGTACTGGTACATCCCATAATTAATGTTTTGACATTTATTTCTTTCAAAGTGGCCCTATGAAATGTAGGTTCTTCATCTAATTTGCAAAGCATCCTCTGGAACCCAGCCCTGTCAGGTCTTTTAAAGTAAGACATAATGAATGACAAAACAAGTACCTAAGAGGAAAATTATCTCAAAGACATACATAACCAGATGCACTATAAGAAAAAAAAAAAAAGAATATTTTCATTAAAACAAAACAATACTATGCTGCATAATGAAAACAAGAAGAAAGGAAAATCATCAGTAACAGTCCTTACCCCCTTCTGGCCACTAATCGAGCCATTATCAGCTGACAATTTTACATCACAAAAGAAATTACTTACAACAAGGAATTTGGAGTGCTCTTGAATTTTAGGCTATGTCAAGGACAATATCCAGTACATAAAATATAGATTAGGAAAAAGTCTGTAGTCAAATGTAGGATATAACAGATCGTCAATACTGAGATTTATCCTGCTTTGCTCTGGCGCATGGGTCTTGCAGATAAACACTAGTGTTGAGTATAAACACTTGCTAAATGTGGAAGAAAAAAACACATTACTAATATCTCTGTGCTGAAACTGCAAGAAAGCTACCAACATACCCGGTAATTTAAAAAAAAAAATAAAAATAAAAGCATAAAGCAGTTAGCAAGCAGTAATGGATGATCCAGGAGGGGTAAATCATAAGGAAAAATGCAGACAAGTGCAGAAAAACATACAGAGCATTCTAAATGCTAACAGATGACAGACAGCTCAATGCAGATAAATGAAATGCAATTATGACTTTGATGAGCCTTCATGGCACAAGACTACTCTTTGTTCGAGATAAAATATGAGGAATATAGTTGAAAACGGCTGAAAAAAAGGGGAGACAAGTCATTATGCATCATTAATGACTGATAAGAAACAGAAAGAAAACGACTAATCAATGCACTTAATGAGTCTTAATAGTCCAATTGTCTGTGTCTGTGGATTAGTATGTGCATGCTTCATGAAATATGATCATTTAGGGAATAAAAGGAGAAACAAAAGGAAGCTTCTTCATGTAGTGTTAAATACAAGGAGTCAAACTGAGCACTCAACTAGAAAAAGCTCATCAGTTTCCTTGACTTTTGCTTCTTCATCTATAACTTTTTTAATCAAGATATGTAACTTGAACAATTGGCCAGGTGGTTTATGGATTTTTCGCATATTTCTCTAAAGTGTCAAACAATGTCATGGCCAGAAGTAGCAGAGTGTTGGCACAGCTATACCAATTCTTTAATTTATGGCATCAAAAGTTATGCAGTAAATGTGATCTGACTCAGCTGACTCTGCAATAGCAGGAGATATTTTTTGTCCATTTATCTCCAAGAAATATACAATTCCAAATCTGTGATATTAACCAAATACATAGAAAGCAATTTCATGCTCTCTTTTTAAGTACAATTACAGAAGAGATATTCCCAGAGATCTACTCCCATGTCTCCAAGAACAGATTTCCTAGGAGATAAGGAACTTAATCTTATCCCCTGTAAATCTAGAATAAGCCTAGCTAAATTGAATAATTCTATCAGAAGATAAGTGCAGTAGACCACTCCCAGAGGATATGGACAGTGAAGAGCTCACAGGTACTGACTGCAATGTGTACCCCATGGCAAAACCAGGATACTGCATTTTTAGACAGTTTAAAATATGGAAAGGAAAAAAAAAGGGGGGGAAGCAGGGATCAAAACAAACAATACAAAGCCAATAAATGCAACCTTAGCAGTAATAAGAAGTAAGATGAAACCAGAACTGTTAGCTCCAATCTTCTCTCAATCACACAGTCCAAAAACATGAGATTCAAAAACCTGCATTTCTAGTGGAAACCATAATAGCAATCATGATGTGGAAATCTAACCAAATATGGACTAAGAATATCTTTTCTCCAATAATTATCTTGTTCATTTACTTTGCATTGTTTGGTTGATGGGTTGGGCTTTTTGGTGGTGTTTATTTTTTTAATTTTTTTTTTTTTTCTAGTTTGAGGGTTCTTGAAACTTGAGACTTTTTTTTTTCTTTTTAAAAATTTTCACTTTAAATTAGAGCTCTGGTTATTGATTCATTTGCAGTGGGTGATCAAGCAGGGCTGGTTATATTTATTATCCCTCAGAGTTGTTTACCCATCTCTTTCCTCATTTTCCCTCAACAGAGCTTTGAAGGACAAGCTTTCTTAGACTGTCAACAACTCCTGATAGCAGTTTACAGCCTAGCATAAAAAAACCCCCCAAGCTGGAAATTGACCCTGGTTAGTGCTAGATGCAGATTTTTCTGTCATCTGCAGAGGTTCAAGAATACATCTCAGTAATAGCTGCCACACAAAAAGTACCTGCAGGAACATAGCAAAAAGCTTTGATCAATATTTGTTTAAACCACAGTTTAGGTGACTGCAAAAGTCTGCATGTTTCCAGCAATCACCTTATTCTAGAAATATCTCTGCCAAATTATCATCAATTATAAGGAAAATTATAAAACAATTGTTCAAAATGGTAATATTGCATCGCCTCTGTGAGACTGACTGATCTTATATACAGCAATGAGAAAGGCTGAGAAAGGAGAAGCACTGATACCACCTTAAGTGAGGTTAAAACTTTCTCAAATGTAGATGAAAAATCCTTCAAACATGTAATGCAGGAGACTACCCATTATGGTAAAATTACATATTGTCTGAGGAAAGAACTGGAGCTTGAGAGCTTATGATATTGCCCTTCATAGAGTTAATGTTATGTATTAATCAAGTATTAGATGTTGTTAATAAGTCAAGCGCACAGCCACTGGTGGTTAGTTTCATAAATGTTGGAGTCCTGGGGGAACCCATAGGCCCTCACTGGGTCCATCCTCCCCTGCAAGCCACTCCCACATCTGCTCTGATGCAGGGGGTTTATGTCAGCTTGGAGGTGGTACCCAGACCTGATTTGGATACTACTGGAGGTGTGCAGGTCTCCAGTCCTGTCTTATGGATGAACCTTGGACATACATAATAGGCTTCTTTCCAGTCCTGTCTCTGGTCCTGAGTGACTCCTGAGCCTGACTCTCCACCCTGACATGCCTGGGACTGTTAACGGACCCTGTCCCAAGCACCTTCTCTGTCCAACCTACCTCACTTCTGCAGGATTGGCTGAGGGCACTGCCTCTTCCTGGGGTCATCCTTGATTTCTAGCTCATCCTCCCTCATTCCTGCTGTTACTTACATTAAGTCCAGCAATAAGCTGAAAATTAAGAGAAGGCTAAGACTGGCCATAAGAGTGTTCAATAGCCAGAGATGAGAGAAATACAATTACAATATAATTAGTCTATTTTTGTTCAGCAGTAGTTGATACAAACTGTTTTAAGCAAATGCACAGAACTCCAAAATTGCTCCTACAATGAAAACCCAGTTTCTCTGAGCTTGTAGAAATCTGTCCCTCTGATGAAAAGTGAAAAACATGTATATGCTTCAAAATTAAAATGAATGAGCCAAATCCTGAAAAGTCTGCTCTTCCTTACTCATTGCATTTCAACTTACTAGAATTCACCAGTAAACTATTATATACTCAAGTTGCTTCATTCTCTTCAGGGAGGATTACGCTGTCTTCTCTAACCCAACCAAAAAGAATAAGCTTAACTTCTTAGCATTCTTTTTGCCTGAGGCACAGAAAGGAAGATCATTTTATGATGCAAGTAAAAAGTTCAGTTTATCCTGGAGGTATATTCCTGACTACTTCATAACTACTCCACATAGGACATTTTAAATGTGGTATGTTTAACTAAATAAGCTCATGGTTGATTCCAAGTTAAATTTGTCAAATTTATTATACCTCCAAGTAAGTAGAATTAACTGAATAAAAAATCATTATGAATTGAGGGTCTGTTTGAGTAAAAACCAAAGAAGAACGTGATCACAATTACTTAACTCTTAATTCTGCAAGACAAATATATAGATACAACCCAGAAAAAGAACTTCCCATGTGCTGTCATCTTTGCATATAGCTGGTTTCTTACATAGAATGGTCAATACTCTCTCAAGAGGCTGAATGAATATGGTATACGTAAAGGTGATATAGGTCATTCTTCAGGGGCTGTTCAAGGTTTTGAGAATTGCAAAGGCTGCAAGATGAAAAACACAAGAATACCGCTAGAGGAGTGGAATTTCCCAGCAATGACTCCTCGCTGAATCAAACTCACCCTAAATTTGTAGTCCTGGTGCAATTCTGCAGGTGGGTTTTCTCACCAGAAGGTTCCTTCAGCAACCCATCAGGGAAATAAATTTAGAATCTTTCCCAGTTCTGCTATAGATAGTATGGGAATTAAATTAGGAAAACCAAATCTGCTAGCACCAGCCACTAAATATTCTTTACAGCATCCTTTAGTAAGCAGCCTTACACCTTTCAGCAGTGCATTTCTATTTCCACATAATACACAACCCTTCTATTTCTCTCTCAGCAGGCCATGGTTACCTTGATGGGTGCTGATTCTTTCACTGGTTCTAATCAGAGATCCTTGTTCCTTCTAATGTTTCCCTTAAGTATAAAACGCAATGCCTTCCTGTTTGTAAAGAGATTATTGAAATGAAATAAGCTCTTTTACTAGATCTTAAGAAAAAGTTTTAGGTGCGAACAAAATTAATCTGGTGCCCTATGTTTTCAAACAGTTGAAGAGTTGTTGACTGCTGTGATAATCTCCATATCCCCTTCTGTGACATGGGTACTTTGTGTGGCTGAAGAGCAAGACAAATGGTTTCACAAGATATTTTCACTGTCTCAGAATCCTCTCAAAAACATGAACATTTACAGCCATATTATCAGGATTGAAAACAGATGCCATATGCGTAGTCATTCTGCCTGTTTTGGGGTGTTTTTTTTTTTTTTTT
>VXAU01000003.1:3411-27056 GCA_013399695.1 Formicarius rufipectus | reverse complement strand
TTTTTTTTTTTTTTTTTTTTCCTAGGCAATTGGTGACTTGTTTTTCTGCCCTCTAGTAACAGCCTCTAGAAAGGGGATCTCCTGGTGCAGCAGCATGCAAAGACTATTGCTCATTTATTCTGGGTTTGGAGGTGTAATCATGTAGCTCTGCTCTGACCCTGATGGTCACTGTAACAGCTTTATGCCTTCCTCTTTAGGTAATTGAAACCAATTTTCCTTTTCACCTATGCCTATTACAACAATATGTTCTAAAATAAATAAACAGAATGGATTAGAAAAGGCTTTACCAAATGGTGTTACCAATTTATCAGGATATAGGGATTAATCCAGAAAATGCAAAAGTCAATAAATTTCAATAGAAAATTTACATTCCCTTTTGTTACCAATTACACATATTTAGCTGATACTGGAATTGCAAGAAAGTTAACAACAGCTGTCAGGTAGACCTCAAAGTATTTTTAAAAACTGTAGAACAAAGTTAGTTAGTCTTGTGTAAAGTGCTGCATAGAAATTAAGCAAATACAAAGTTATAACAGCTAAGACATGAGCCTGGGGTCTATATTATAAATAGTAGGTTTTTTCTTATCTTTTTTTTTTTTTCTTTTCATGTTATCTCCTTAGATAATATCAAAAGACTTTAACCAGGCTGTTTAATAAAAATTTTCTTCTGTCCAAATTTTATATATTCTCACAATTCTAATGTTCCTTTGTTTATTAAGCTGAAAAAAACTGTCTCCTTCAGTTTTAAAGGCACTCTCTTGTAATTGCAACCAGCCCCTTGAAAACACAAAAATTTACAGAAATGGACTCAACAGAGAAAAAAGAGAAAGAATTGTTTGAGCTGGCTGAACCTGTGTATAAGAAAGTACAAATTAATCTGTTTTCTTAATCAGTAGAAAATTAGAATGAGTGAGCTTTTGAGGTCCCTTCAAAGATGAAGTAGATAGCCTTGTGATCAGAAAGCAATGCTTTCTCTAGAGTAGATTGATAGTCTGCCTTCTAGCCTTCCCAATTTAGAATCAAAGAAGAGCAATGAATGGACAAGGGGCAACTTAATGAATACTGTGTGACTTTCACTGAGGTGTTTCAGCTCTATATAGTGCAGCAGTAGTCTGTCTGATAGAAGTATGTGGATTTTTTTCCAGAAACATAACAGTTCAGTAATGAAAAATGTTTCTTTATTTTAAAAGCTGGCTATGACATTGAAAAGGACCTTAATGATTTTGCTTAAGAAAATGTGAAAGAAAAAATGTATGTCGGCTATTTGTATGCTATTCAGAAGGTTTTACTTATGCCTTCCACTCTCACCATGGTAAGCTGTTAGGTCAATCATAAATTAACATTTATATTATACGTGTTGATTTCAGCTTTTCTCATCATTCTATTTCTTACATTTTGCATACATGAAAAAAAATAAAAAACTGACAGAAAGAAATAATGTCTAACAATGTTTAATGACTGCTGTATTCTTATTTAGCCACTTCAATTACCTTAATTTTTTTCAAATTCAATTAACTTTTGGTTGGACTAATCCTTAGCTGTGTAACTGTTGTCAGCATGAAAACTAAGTTGAGAAACAGCGCTGTATATACAGAATTTTGTCTTCCCTATAGACTTTTTTCTTCAAATAAGGTGGTATAATATCTGATGCAATTTTTCATAGTTTATTTTGGTCAAAAGACATAGTCAAAAAAAGTATATTTTCTATTGTTTCAAATATAATAAAGTGTTACAGTCCGGCCTTCTGTTCTTACCTATTTATCTATTTCTAACATGTCTATTGGCAGTCATCTGGGTAGATATGTTTTGATTTGAACAAAATTTCACATAAATTATTCAGATGTTCAGAAGAGAAGGGGAAAAAAATAAAAATATTTTTAACAGATTTTGAGGAGCTTATTTCCTGGTTTTGTTGGAAAACAACTTGACAAATAGGGTCCAAACAGAAACCCCTGGCACATCCTTCTCAGTCTTGAAGACAAAAAAATAAAAAATAAAAAAAAAAAATAGAAAGATCTATAAGACTCACAGATTTCTGTGTCTCTGGGGACAAGGCAGTGAAGAATGGCCAAAGGTGATTCACAAAAATAGTTCCTCATGACACTCTCAAACCTAAATGCAAAAATTGCTTGGAGTAAAGCAGGGAGAACCTCTACTAGGTCAAGGCTATGATGTGCAGCAACCCAACCGGTTATGCACACTATCACAAGGTGATGCCTAACAACATACATAGCCCGTAAAAAGGAGGTAACAATGGGCTGAAGGGCAGAGGGGAGGGAATAAAGAGCTGACATGAATGCTCTAATGGCATAGCTAAGTTTTATAATTAGTTTTATTTGGAAAAAAATCCAATCCCTACACACCAAAATGGTAGAAATTTACCGTTTCAGTCACACTACAAACACTAGCAGAATCAGTCTCAGAATCAGTATGGTATTTTCATGTTAAGCTTGCCATAGAAGCAGTAGCTCAGAGGACGCACAAGGGTGTGGATGCTTCCCAGTGTAATATCGTTGTAGTTGAGTGCTTCATTTGCTTCACTGAAGTAGAAAGGAACACATTCATACCTTCATCTTGTCTAGAATCCAATACGATATAAAAATCTCTTAGTAACTCATTTATCTGCTGTTCTAAACATCCTTCCCTTTTCTTTTCCTTCCCTTTTCCTTCCCTTTTTGCTTCCCCTTCCCTTCCCTTCCTCTTTCCTTCCTCTTCTCTTCTGTCTTTTCGTTTAATTTCCTTCCCCTTACAACTCTTTCCTTCCCAAAAAGCTTTTTATAAGAATCTGATTTTACAGAATTTGATGAAGAATGTACTTTGTGACTTTTTTTCCTTCTGTCAGCTGTACAAACTTAAGGCCTGAAATAAAATTTTACATTACCGACAAAAATTGAGATTATTCAGTATGATTTAGACTAGCCTTCCACTTACAGAATTATTTCTATCTCCTTTTGCCCTCTCTCTTGCAAGCTGCAGAAATCATTCTAAGACACTTCCATTTTTATAATATTTCTTAATGCTATCCCATTTCACATTATCTTTAAAATAAGTGAGGTTGTATTACAGATCAGCAGGCCATCACGCCAGGCTAGCCATCCTGTATGATCACAGATAATTCACAGAGAATATATTTCTACATTTTCCTTTCAGTTTACAGCCTTTCAACCATGCAAAACAGTTTGCTAGCAAATAAATAAATAAATACATGCCTGACACATTTATAGTGTGGTAATAGCCGGGCGGGAGGGGAATTGTTTAAAGGCTAAGTAATCAGACTATAACCAAGATTAACGGGGGGAGGGNNNNAGGGGGGGGGGGGGGGGGGGGGGGGGGGGAGTGGCTTGTGTTCATGGGGTTTGCACCACTTTAAACAGAGTGTGTCGGAAGGAGAGGATGGGGAAATTTCCCCCCGCTGGCCGGCTGCCGAGCATCCTACCGCTGTGCTCTGCTGCCACCTTGGCCGCGCCGCGGGACGTGCAGGCGGCCCCGCTGCGCACCTGCGGCAGCGCTTCTGCTGCTCCCTGCGGAGACACGGTCGGCCGGCGCTGCTCACGCTCCCCAGCCGCGTCGCAAGCTCTTGCAAACGGGACAAGGATATATGTGACGTCTGGGGTTTCTTTTTGAGCGGGGCTAGGAGTTGTTCTTCCAAGGAGATTTATTTGCTTGTAGTGCTTAAAATCGGAACTCAGAAATGTGGGTGGGAGGAGAATTTCTTTTTCTGTCCTTGTGCTTGTTGTAGAATTCTTCTCGTCCCTTGTCCAGCCTTATCTTATACATTTAATGAAGAGAGCACTCAAATTCCCCTTCATACACACCTACCTGCCTCTGCATCCTTCCTGCTGTGTGACTGCTCTGCAAGCTCTGGGGCTCTGGAAGAAACTTGCGACAGACCAGCCCACGGATTGGCTCTTGGTGGCCTTCAGCTGCAGTGAGAAGTCGTGTCCCCATCTTTTCTAATTTTTTTTTGGAGGGGGAGGGGGGGGAGGAGTGGGGCAGAAAAGTTGACAGACACATCATAATGCACTGAAAATATATATAAATGAATATTAGAAAACCAGTGGAGTTTACTAATCCTGTTTCTCTCACCACATCTTTATGCTACAAGTGCTACTGTGTTGCCGTGACATCAGGCTCTGGGCAGGTGGTACTGACTTTGGGAAGCTTTCACGCACTTCATTATCATCTTTGAACTGCACATGCTTTTCTGTCAGTTTTAAGTCTTACTATGCTTTGGAGGAAACATGTTCTGACATGCTGGAGTTTGGTGGTGGTAAATATTTCCTTTGACTACCAAGTGCATGTGTGAAAAAGGCTTTTTTTTTCCTTCTTCTTTCTCTCATGGAAATATGTTTCTCACTCACACCCGTCTACGTTATAGTTAATAACCTGTAAATGAGTGAAATAGAACTTTTGGAACTGTACTTTTAGTCACACCACACTGAGGAAAGAGCAAAAGCTCTGTATATGCATGTATGAGAAGGATTCATGATATACATGTGACAGTTTGCATACCAGACTCGGTGACAAAGAGGCACCACAGGTGACTCCTCAGCGATCTGCTTTGCCGAGAGGGTTTTTCCAGCCCCTAATCACAGAGTACTCAGCTCTCCATCTGCTCCACAGAGCTGGTTATTCTGATTTCTTTCAAGTGAAAATAACCAAGAATAGAAAAAGACACGTAATAAAGAGCTCCAAGTCAAGTAGCCGTGTTGCCCTGGGCTTCCCCTCAAGCTCCCCGACGAGGGCTCGGTGCCCGGACAAGAGAAGGGGTTGCAAAGAGTTAAGCAGCTGACTTGCTTGCTAGGCAAAGTTTGAGGAGGAATATGTTTGAAACTGAGTACGCTGCAGCCTCGCGTTTGAAATCTGTCACCCTCACTTACGAACGCGGCATCTCTGGTTGTCACCGGTGAATAATGATCGCATGGCGATAAGATCGCTCGGCGGCGGTGAGCCGAGGCCGGCGGGGGAAGCAAAGAGAGGAAATTACGAGGCGTTTAGCCGCTTCAGCGGGGTGTACTTCAGTGTCATCGGTGGGTGCTGGGTCAAACGACCGGCTAGGGAGCATCCTGGGAAGCAAATTTCCTTCCGCCTTTCCTTGAGGGAAATCTTCGTTGATGGTACCAGTGACAGTTATGGAAAACAGAGACCTTGATGGTGATCCCTAAAAACAGTACCATGCCGGAGCCCAGATGTTCTGCCACTTTCTCCCCTCTCAACCTACCGGACCCGGTGGGCTTTGGGTGACCTACCGAGGAGGACTCATCTCCACAGCAGCAGGTAATGCCTTGTTAAGTCGTTTTCTGGATTGACAAAATCTTTATTTGTCGAAAAAGCGTCCCGAGTATCATTCGCTGATTTTAAGTGTGGGATGGTTGAGGCTCCAGGGGCAGGGAGAGGAACAGGGATAATTCTAATCCCCCTGAGAATGTGGAGCAGGGCAACTTCCTACAACCTTGCAGAACTTTTTTAACATTCCCACTTTTCCTCGGTGACTGGGGCCACAGAGGGCAGAAATGCGTGCAATGGACAGCGGTCTGCTCTGCCTTGTCTGTTGGCGACAGGTTACTAAATACCTGGGACGTGGAGAACGGAGGGACGGGTGGACTGAAGATGGGAAAGAGGGGCATTTTCACCAGAAAATGGACTGGTTGTCCATCAGCTTTGTGAAGAAGATATAAATCATGCTCTGTGCATGATTAGTGCACTGAAAAGTATGCAGAGGCTTAAAAGAAAAAAAAGAAAAGAAAAAAAGGACAGATCTTAATGAACAACCACAACAAAAACAAAAAAAACCAACCAACCAACCAACCAACCAAACAAAAAAAAACAAAAAAAAAAAAGACAAAACCTAGAACAGTCTTTTTAAAAAGGGTGTTCATTCTCCTTTGAACTCTACAGAGCTCCTGATCCTGTCATCTCTCTCGGGACCTGCTGGGAGCTACAGGCAGGCTCGACTGCAGCGCAGCCCCTGCTACGAGCCAGGGATGCAGGCTCTCCCGGCGGATCTGACCCATGCCAGACCCGCTTTTTCCCGGTCGGCTAAGACCCGCGGAGGGCCCCGGGCTGCCTCCCCTCCCTCTCGCGGGTATAGAGCAATCCCCGATCCCCAGGAGGTGAGCGAGGTCTCGTCCTCACCTCCCTTCCTCCAGCTGAGTCCCCTGAGAAATGTCGGGCTACCTGCGGTCTTCCTTCCGCGCCCGCCGACCCCCGACCCCTTCGCCCTGCCTGTCCCATCACACCGTGTAGGTGAGGACACAACTCCTTTTCCGAGCGGGCAGGCAGGGCGGCTTAGCTCAGCTTGGCTCCGGGCTGTCCATACGCGGGGGCTCTCCGAAGCCCCTTGGAGGGCAGGGTGTAGGGAGGCCGGGGCGGGGGCGATGGGGCTGGAGCTGCGCCGCCTGATCCCGGCCGGGGCTCCGCGGCTGCCTCCTCGGTGCGACTTTATTGAGCCTTTGAAGTCGTGAGTAGTTTAGCCCCCCCAAGCGAAGGGCGAAGGAGGCGCGGAGCTAATGGCGAGTGATTCAGCTTTTGAGGTATGGCTGAGCAAATACAAGCCACTGAACAGCCAGGGGTGAGGGGGAAGCAAAACCCGAGGCATTTCTGTTGCCGTCTCTGTTTCCTCCACACATGGCATTGATCAGCGACCTCTCCTCCATCTCTCCCAAGCCCATCTCTTAAAGTAACTCACAGCAAAAGCCGTATTGTGGATGTTTTTTACTATTGGTAGAGTTTGAGGCAAATTCTCTTCGCACACCCCACGTCCTACCTTGACGGTTGTATCATATCCCTCAAGTGCTTCTCGGTATTAAATAGTCTTGCCGTTAAGTGGACTTGTCAGGACAAGGCAGTAGCCTACTAGAGAGCTGGGCGGCGGGGGAAGGGCTACCCCGAAACAAGCGCAGACAGCCCGGGACGCACATACACAGACTCATATGGACACGAACTGAATGTGTACAGCAGACATGGGGGACGTGGGGGAAATGGGAGGGGGAGAGAAGGGGAGTTATCACCGCTTTAGGGCAAAAGGCGGTTTCTCCAGCGGTTTTCAAGTCTTTCTGACTGATGATGGAAATCAGACAGAATACTAAAGGAGGTCTGTCTCTTCCCTGAGGGTTGGAGATTCTTTTATTTTGTGTTATATTTGTTGCGTACTGCTACTGCCTACCTAAAAGTTCGCGAGGGAGGAAGGAGAGGGAAAGAAGGAGGTGGGGGAGGCGGGCTTGGCGGCTGCTGCACATGAAATATCGCCATGTTGCTGGAGATCACGGCTGTAATTGCTGCTAGTGGGGGCATCTCCCAGGACCGCAGATCGGCGAGTTTTTCAGCTAACTTCCCGGCTTCCCTTCCGATACACCCCGAGAGTCTCCGGAGCAGCCGTTCTGGGGCAGTCCCGCCGCGGAGGGCGGCGACACCCGCACCTCATTCTCCCGCAGCGCCGGCACGGCGGTGAGGCGGGGCGGGGGTCGGGGGTTTGCGCAGCCCACACACACCCCTGGGCAGCGCCGCCCGCTTGGTCCTCCTCGCTGGAAGCAGAGGGGCAGGGCGAATCCAAAGGGACGGAGCTGCCTAAACTGTCCTCAGCAAACAAGGGGTTAAAAGCAGGAGAGAGGGCAAGGAGAGGGGGGGGGCGGATAAGGAAGAAATAGAAAATCTAGCCTGACTTTGCCTCTTGGAAAGCTTTAGGTTGCAGCCCTGCCTTCCAAGCATTCTTTAAACTAGAAATGTGGGAGGGACTCTAGGAGAGAGAAAGAGATGGCTATCAACTGAATTCATTACTGTAAACATCTCCCTGGGGTATCAGGCAGGGAGGAAAAAAAGGCACGACTTACATTAGCAGGGAATAGTGAGATCTGAGGCATCATTAGTGCTAAGATCAGCCTGCAATCCCGGCTGGAGGCAGGCTCAGGGCTTGGAGAGAGCCAGACACACACACGCACACACAGATACTCACATATATGTGTCCGCTGCCTTCTCCGACTTCCGAGGGTCTTGGGTCGCCGTCCCTGCTCCTCATGTGATCATTTCATCATTTGCAGAGGACAGAAAGGGAAACAAAAAAAAAGAAACTCCAAGACCAAGCGTAGCCGGGGTCTCTTCTCGTTTATTTTTTTACCGGAGAAGGAGGAACGGCGGGGGGAAGAGAAAGAGAGTCGAGGAGAGAAAGTGCGTTGGGGATGCCAGAGTCGTGGGCTGCGCGCCGAAGGAGGAGGTGGCGGAGCAGGGGGGAGGACGATGCCGCCGCCTCGTAAGGGCGGAGGAAGGCGCGGGAGGCGCGGGGGTCGCTCCGAGCGGCGGCGGCCGGTGGGGAACGGGCCCTCGGGGTCGGCCGGGAGCGGCACCGGGCGGCGGAGGCCACCACCGAGGAGCAGCGGCGGCAAAATTTGGTGTGGGGGGGCCAGAGCGCAAAGGGGGATTACGATCGGTGCCGGCGAGGGATTCCCAGACGCCGCCAGGTACAGTTGGGACTTCATTTCTCTTTTCCTTCCTGGTAATTCTAGCTCTGGGCGATTTAAAGCTGCGGTGCCCTTTGCCTTCCCCGAGATGGCAAAGTTGAGGAGCCGGGATCGGTCTGTGGCAGAAATATCGCCTTCGCCTCGTTAGAGCCCCATATCCGCGGCGCTGGGCACGCACACGAGTGGATTTATGAATGGCCGGCGGCAAGTGTTAGGAGGGTACTCGGGCTATTTTACGCCAGCGTGTGGCTCAGGAGCGGGACGCGGAGCTGGCAGCTGCAGCCGTGTCCAGAGTCCCCGGCCGCCTTTCAGTGCCGAGCGGGAGGGAACTGAGCCTGGCCCCCACCCCGCGGGGAGGGCAGAGCCGAGGACTAACCCTGCGGCAGGGGGACAGGCAGGGCGCCTGTGTGAGCAAAACCAGCACTGGTGTTTGGGAGGTGGTTCGGAGAACGGGCTCTTTAGAGGTGAGCCTTGCTTGGAGGAGGTAGTCGGCTTAGCTCGGCGCTGCCAAGTATTAAGGAATCTACGGGGAGAGTCGGGAGCTGCGCCCGGCAGGAGGATCCATCAGATCCCCATCAGCAGTCTCCGGAGCGGGGCTGGCGGTGAGTGGGTGGGGGCGAGGTTAAGAAAATCGGATCAGGACTTCGGAGTACAAGGGAGCCGCTCAGAAACCTGATGAATTAGACATTGTTCTGGAAAAATAAGAAATTCTACGAGTGTCGAGTGTGTGTGGGGGGTGGGGGATAGGGATGGTGTATGGGCAAAAAATAGCAAACGCAGAAAAAAGTCAAGCAGCTGAAAATACCTCTCTTGGGCATGATATAATACCTCATAAAAGAAAAATAAACAATCAGCAAAGTAAGAGAATAAGATTCTCCACCTTCTTTTCAGAGTGGGAATCAGTTAACAGGAGCTTTTAATTAATTTTAATGAAGGAAATCTGTTTTAAGGCTTACAATAAGCTAATAAATCCAAGGCACAAATCCGTGTAAATTCCTGTACTGTGTATGGAAGGTACTGATTAGACTTCTTCATATGCTACTTTTTGCAATGCAAAGCTCTGCTAAATAGGGAAAGGTTCCTTGCATGAGGAGCAGGAAAAGATACTAAAGCGAGTCAGACCTCTCCCTCTTCTCCTTGCACCTCACCGTGTCTCTGAAACACAGGGTGTGTGTTAAAAGACAGGTTTATTTACTATATCTAACTTTAAAGTGTTTGTAGAGAAATTGAAGTAATTCAGAGACTGAGGTTGGTCACTGCTTGGGTTTTAAAAAATTAACTAACCATACAAAAAACCCCCCACAAATTTCCATGGAATTTGTTTCTTGCTTCATTCACTGACACGTCTTTCTCCAAGAGCACTTTTATATATTATTAGTCTTAGAAGGGACTTAATGAATTGGTTTCATATATATATATTTGTGGAAAGAGAAAAATCTGTCTTGGCATTTTTTCAAAACACTTAAAAGGTACTGTACCTATACCTCTGTCCACCTTTCTTTTCTTTCTTCCTTTAAAGAGTCAATATATGCAGTCATTGAGACATGAATTTTGTCTAATTTAAAAGATATAACAGGTGTCATTTTAAAGGCACTGTTTCTACATGACAGAAGTGATGTTAAAATGTTAGTGTTGGTCTTGTTTCTGGAAACTATTTGAGAGAGAGCTTTCAAGGGGCTTGTTATTTAAATGATCGTTCACTCTCCTGCTACAGTAGCAAGGCAGTTGAGTGCAGGCCTGGAATACTGTAAGTGAGATAAGTCAAGAGCGCTGTGTAAATGCAATGCCTCTAAAACTACCTGTGACTACAACAGTCATCAATGTCTTCCAAAGTCCAAGGCTTTAGCATGAATTGGTGCTGGAATGCACCCAGCCAGCGTTCTTAAGAATTATCCCTCACATACACTCTATATTTTGTAAAAGGTGATGTTATCTGTGTTTGGCTTTGAGAAGTCTGGATCTAATTTGAGCCACTATTACAAGTCACATTTATATCCTAGCCTGCTGGATAGTTTGATTTAGGACGTAGACATACCTTCATTGCGCAACCCTACACCCTCCCAGTTGGAATCTGCATTACATGGGCTATGCTTTCCTTCAAGAATCAAGAATGTGCTTGCATTTAACTGCTTAAAATAGCAGTATCTAAATGTAGGATGTCATTAGGACTGACTTCCCTACCCTTCTCACAGCAAAGAAGAAGAGACATAATTTTATCAAGTGAATAAAAACATGTACCACTATCAGGCTTTTCCTGTACTGCACTTTCTATTTAAAGGAATAGAAAGAAGGCACATTTAAGATAATATTGTTTCCAGGAAGGTGAGAGCTTTATTTCTTAATCATTTCTGCTACCTCTTTAATCTCAAAATGAGTTCATTTCTGTTTAGGATACTTTCATGTAACTTTCAGGTTTTTAGCAGACGGATTCAAATCTAGTCCATTAGTGACCTCTATCTGTGAGAAGTGTATAGTCAATGTTGTTTTTTTCCTTTTTCTTCACCAGAGTGGATTGAAACACAGACTGTAAATTGTGTTGGTCTTTTATACCTGCAAATCACCTGGTTTGTCAGGTTATCAATCTCTATCCATTCCAGCCAATGTGATTTCCTAGTGTTTTTAACAGTAAAACAGGAAAAACAAACTCCAGTTCCAAACATGAATCCAGTACTTTGCAAGAGCTTTGAATCTGTTCCAGCTATTCCAGTGATGAATATTTGCAAAAATCTCAAAAATAAGGAGTATCGAGTGGGACTAAACATCAGTACTAAAGGAATTGCGTTCATGTCTGTCTGATGTTTTGATATTTACCCTAAAGCAGGCTGAACTTGTGTGAAATTTTATTACCCCTCAGTGCTTACATAATAACTGAAACTTGAGACAAACACTCAGACCAGATATACTATAAGTAGAGTTTATAGTAGCAGGGTGTTTGAAAAATGTAAAAAAAAAATAAAAAATCCAGCTGTGTCTACATTAGGAATACATGTCAGAGATCAAGAAAAAAGGGGTCTTTATAAACAGATGGACTCTTTTAGGGGATTATTAAACCCAGCTTCTCAATACTAATTTGTCTCTTGTTTATATCCACAGCTATATTCCATGTTTTGGTTAGTGATTGTAAATGACAGTTAAGGACTTGATCAGCAAAGTCTTTGGGTAGATGAATACCACTGTTTGACATTTACCAGATTGTAGTTGATTACCTCAGTGCTTGGTAATATGATGTTTCTAGGTGTTTCCCTCCCTCCCCCTTGGGCAGTATTTTTAGGAATCTTACTGCCAATGCTATTTATTTATTTCCTCAAGAAACAAAGAGTTGGAACTTGCCCCAGAGGTATAAAAATTGCTTTTTCTTTTGTTTTTGTAAAACAAATATTTGTATTTTTTCTCTTCTTAAAACACAGTAGAAGAGAATAATACATAGTAGTTACTTTTGAAAAGAAGTCTAATTTAACATACACTGAAGATATAAACTTCAGTTCCCCTACAGCTATGTGTAACCTACACCTTTCAAGTAATTGACTTCTTTTAAAGAAAAACAACCACAAAAAGGTCATCATTAAAATATGTTTCTTGACAGGCATGTTTTATTCATTTATTTTAAGCGAACTCAAACCTTAATCCATAGATGATACTCGGGAGATGATTGTTTGAAATAAAAACTGTTCTCTGTTTAACAAGTTATATTCTAGTCACATCAAACAATGTGCCCCAGGAATAGTGTAATTTAATCTGTTATTTTCAGACACTGGTGAAAGGTGGTGGGACTCNGATTTTTTTTGTTTTGTTTTGTTTCTTTTTCCCATCTTTGACTCTTTCTTCTGACATGACCCCTTGAACTGAATCAAAATTAAATACTAGCAAAAGCTTAAAACCAATCCATCATTCTTTATTCAGCATTCCTGAAAACTTAATGATGCAGAATCAGATCTGTAAAGTGTCCGTTCTAAAAAGAAATCTTATTCTATCTCTCAGTTCTACCTGTAAACAATTTTCCTTTATATTTTGCTTCAAACTATAACCTCTTTATTTAGTAATTAAAGAAAACTCAACGCCCCCTATTTCTAACCTAGATTAAGGATTTATTTATAAAAGCATATGGCACAGAAATTTGTTGATACTTCAAAGGTACTGTCATTGAAACTGATTCTCAAATCCTTGAAGGCAAAACTCAGTAGACTTTTCATGTACAGGATGAGATCATTGCTAAGACTTGGTCATACAAAATGATGGTTTTACTTTGGCCTCAGTTGAGAGGTGACTTGCTTCCAGCAGGCCCTGGTCAGTTATTTGTAGGATCTGCCCCTTAGTAAGCAGAATATTAAAGGTCACAGATAATATTCTGGCTTTCAAGGCAGCAGGCCACTTTCATGACTCTTAAACATCAGCTAACCATTCACAATATAAATTAACATTGTAATTTTCTGCAGCAGTCATGGATTAAAGACTGCAGTCAAAACATTCTGAAGAAAAAGAATAATTTTGAAAGGTAGTTGGGGCAATAATCTGTAGATGACTGTAATGGTCTGCAGTGTGGTTTTTCAAATCCTGTCGCAGGCAGAGGCCTGCCTTGAGCCACAGAATACAGTATTTATTTCCTTTTATTATTATTTATTTGTGAATATTTCACAGTGCAAATGTTTGGAGGAAGGACAGAAGTCAAAAGTTCCTTACTGTGTCCAAGTTGTCATTGGTAGTCTCATTATCTTAATCAAATTAATATTACTATAAATATATATTAATATATAAAATTAATATATCTAATTATTATAAATATATAAATATAATTTCTTTCTGAAAACATGCTAGATGACCAAATTACTCTGAAACTATTCCACAGTCTTTCTTCAGGCAAAATTGTCAAGACTTTTTTAATGTCTGAGATCTTGAGGGAGAATTACAAGCAGAAGATTTTGAAATTCCCTTATCTGCTTTATCAGTCATTCACTGCCATGTATTTCTGCATTCAGGAAGGTCTGGCAGAATGATGTTAGACACTTCTCTTGTAGTAAATAGTGTAAACTGTATGAAAGTACTACATGACCTATTAAGAGCAGGAAAGGTCAGAGCTCTGAATGAAAAGCCTCATCAGCACCTCCTGAGAACTGAAGTCAGTGTGCATAGTGTCACTTCAAGTTCCCACTGGCAGCTTTTGTCACTCTTCCATCAAAACCACCAGGAGAAATTAAAGAGTAGAGCTTTTCTTGACATTACTTCCAGTCCTGCCCCACATAGCCACACTAGTATCTCATACCTTGCCGAGCTGTTCCATAAGAGTTATGCAAGACATATCCTATTAAAAATGGGTTGCCTGTGTGAGGAAGGGACACAGTGCTTCAGCAGCATGCCCTACCTCTGCTAGGAGGCTTTGGTGATGCTCATGCACAGTCTTCAATCTTCATATAGGTTGCAGAGGATCAAACCATGGTCAAACTGTAGTCATACGATCATCAATTGCAGACTTGCAGGTTCAGAGTAACAAACATTTATTTCTCTTAAGATTTCCTGCATGTTTTTCCAACAGAGAAAAAGGTGACATTCACAGTGTCATCAGAAACTAATGCAACAAAAAAAAAGTATTATTTTATATCAATATCATACTGGTAGAACATGATATTTAATACAGAATTCTGAAAAAGAAGTAAAGAGTTTATATATATATATGCACATATACAGTTTGTGTATGTCACATGTATAGATGGTTATGACTATGTAGTCACGGAGGTCTCCCTCAGATCTTTCAAAGCACATATAATTAATATCAATTCAAAATTAATTTTGTTGGTGAACTGCAAATCAAATTAAACAGTAAGAGAAATTAATACTTTTCCTCCAGTTTGGTGGAAATTTCTATACTGGGTGAAAAAGCTGAGGTGCTCTCAAGATGTATTGCTCTGAAGGTCAATGAAAAGAGTTTGTGGCAAACTTACCTGTGCTTGTGAAATAGAAATTCACAGCTGTAATACCGCATTTTAAATTAATGTATTTGATTCCAGACTCAATCATTCTTTCTTTCACTGGCTAGCTAATTTCACAGGCACTCTTCTCATGATTAGAGATTACTCATGTGAGTAATAATTTGCATACCCAAAAATGATGTCATTGAGCTGTAATTGAAGAAGATACAACCCCAACAGTGTGTCTCTGGTTATACTCATGTATATATGCTGTCATTAGTAGTTTCTTCATGTGTGTGTGGGAAAACAAGTTATGTAAGTACGAGTAATTTAAATTACTAGAATTACATCTTTGTTGGGATTGCAGCAGTATATGTGTTTGTCACAAGTGCAGCCTGCATAGGTATACTCCTGTATAAAGAATCCATAGATTAGGCATCAGGTGAGCATATTATTTAATAAATTTTGGTAAGTGAGGTGGTTTTAGTGAGCCCTTTGCATGCTTGAAATGCTAACTGAAACCATGTGAGGTGTCTCTAAATTAAGCAGTATTTGTAAGTAGTACATTATAATTTTGTTTGTGATCTAGGAAGTTTTTCCCGAGTGGTGTTTCTTGTGTTATTGAGAGATTTACATCCAACTAAATGTACTCTGTTTAGCAGTCTTGTTCATCTGGTTTCACAGGCCACCTCATTGGCTCATCTAGGTTTAGCTTATTCTTATCTTTAACCATTTGTCTTTGGAGTTAGTCACAAATGGTCCAGGACTAAACATTATTTCTTGAACTGTATCTGTTTACAAAATTGCTGTTAAGTTTCATAATTTGCTATAGTCATGTAAAAAAAAAAAAGTCACTTTGATACCTGAACTGGTGTTATCCTGGGTCAGGTGATTGGAGGACTCCAATTTAATATATTACTGCTCTGTATGCGTATTGCATCATGTGTACTGTAAACCTCCACATTATTCACCGACAAAGAGAAACTGGAGGTAGAAAAGACAGACAAGGCTAACCAACAGCTCGGTTATGTCTCAAGTACACTCATAACATTTTCATTCTTGATTTAAATGTTTTCAATATTTCATCATTTTATCCTTTGAACTGCCCATAGAAAATTAATTTCCAACACAAAATAAGTAAACTAAAGAAGGGAAAAACGGCCATTATTTAACTTGATAAATTTCTCCTCCTTTAAAACAAATTTAGTAGTCTAAAACCAAATTTCCTCACCATGAAGATGGGTATACAGTTAGGAACTGCTAAAATTTAGCAAAACAGCATCACATACATACACATACAGTCGTTCCCAACTGTAATACTAAATCTTGTGAATCAAATTGGTATATGCCCAACAGTTATTTTTGAAATAGCTCATTCTGGCCCTGTGCTATGCTGCTCAGTGAAGAGTTGCTTCTTGCAACAGTTCAACAGTAAATAGTAAAATGCATTTTGCCAGTAGAAGTCTTCTTTTTGTTTTTATTTGAGAAATTACTTTCACTGTTTGACAAAAGTAATTTTAAAAAATCTTATTCTCTAGCAGTTGTGCAACAGAATAACAGTCTTCACTCAGGGAGAGAAATATATACTGCTATAGGTTTGAAAATACTTAGGGATGAGTTGAGAAAGTCATAATGGACACCTCTCATTCTTTTAAGAATGTACACTTTGAATGCCACAGACAGAGACAAGTTGCCCAGAGATATCTAAGGATCTGTGGTAGACCATGTTGACAGTAAGGTTACTCTAATTGCTTTATCCCTTTAAAAATCTCTTTTTTAAAATGTCTTTTTTATTCATGGGGTATTATGTATTTATAATTATAAAAATGCACATTCATGCATTCAAGGACCCACACAAATAAAATTTAAAATAAAAAAGAGATTTCCAAGAAAATTAGAATGCCTAAAGGTTGTTTAGCTAACTCTATTTCCTTCTGAAGTTTAGTTAGCATCTTCCTTTTTTTATCACTTAAGTAGGTAGTAGGGTGATCAGTGATACTGCAGAACTTTGAAATGGAAACTCTCTATGAGTTTTTCTAGTTCATTTGGTTTTCTACACTAGTGCTTTCCTCCCATAGTTATTAGAGAACAGTTTTCACAAGTAGTACTCTGTTCAATGCAGATTTAAAAAGAATGAGGCAATTGGATTTCTTTTTTAATTCTGGATATAGGGTGCTGTATCTCATCTTGTGTTTTTAATTATCCCAGTACAGTGCAGTGATTGAAGATTAAAGATTAAAAAAGTAGCCAACAACCTTCAGGAAAAAAAAATCAAAAGCAAGACCAAAGGAAACCCAAGCCCACAACTCAGGAACTATGGGAATCTCAATGTTAACAAGATGGTTGTTTTCGGTCCCACACTGAATAATCTTATCAGTATCTATTTAACTTTATATTTAGTGTCATATACAGCTTTCAACTAGATAGTCTATTATCACACAAGTCAAACACTCAGCTCTATCCTCAGATCGGCACAGTGGATCTTTATAAATCTGGAATAAATGAAATGTTAGAGGTGCTGCCAGCAACTCTGGCAACAGAACTGTTGATCTGCCCAGATTCTCTTTCCTGCAAAAATGTCTTATCAGCAGATCCACACGTCCTACATGGTATGACTGTGAATTTACAGATAAGAGGACAAAATGACTGAAAGCATATGGATGGCATGAGCATAAATAGGTCATGAATTACCAACTGTGGAACTTGATCCCAAGCACCAAGAGAGGAAATTACAAATTTTGGAACCCCTCAAAGGATAAGGAGCTCTCTGTGTAAAAGGGTTTTGCTTTAATTCTTCAGCCTTCATTTGTCCAAAGTCGAAAGTACATAAATCAATCTGTACCAGCAGAGATGACTCTGAAATTCATAACCACACATCTCTGTGACATTGATGGAAATTCTATTGGATCAAACGTATAGGTATTCTAATTATGAACCTCTGATATTCAGAACTTCCCTTAGGCCATCAATATCTCATATGCAATCATATTTTACAAGCTGCTGAACGATAGTCTGGTTATGCATGTGCTGACTGAGAGAAGGCATCCTACAGTCTAGCCAACCAGCTGCAGAGAGATGATCCTTTTTAAGCACTAAGAGAATAAACACCTCTACATTTCAGATAACATCAGTGTTAGTTCACGGGTTCCTTAGGTCTTGTGAAGAAATATTTGGCAGTCTTGGGAAAGGATGTTTAAATATAGCCCTCTATATTGTCAGTTTTGATTGATAGTCATGTTTGTCAAAAGGCACTCTTTTTAACTCTTTCAGTGCTGTGCTAAAAAGATTATCTTCTGCTTATTACAGTAAGAAATAATACAAATATCTGGAGCTATGAAATTTACACTCCCAGTGTCTGGAGCACTTTTATTGACATGCATTTTATTGGTATATATTTATAAAAGCATTCTGCTTTTCTGTTGCTCTCACTGTCTCTTTATTTTTTTAGATACATGTGGCAGTGTAGGCCAAATCAGAATATTTAGTTAGCTCTTCAGCTAAGAAGGATCTTTCCTTTAAGCTGGATTTCATCCTCTTATGTCTGTCATGTCAGGTGCATTGAGGGCACCCAAGTATCCTAAACATACTATCAAAACTGAAATAATAATACTCCTGAAAGCTTTTATTTTCATTTCAATATTACTTCTATCATTTTTGAAGGTCAAGCATTGCAGTATTGTGCAAATAAAAGATAAAAGCAGGAAAGAGAAAGTGACTAGAAAATAACTGTGGGAAAACAGGATGAAAGTGAGTAATCAAAATTGTTCAGACTAAATGAAGTGCAGAGAAAACAACTTTCTGTGCGACAGGAAATCAGAGTTTCCTAATGATCACAGTTTTAACCACCTAAGCTGTTATTCAGCTGAGAAGAAGATGCCTACCATGAGAGGGAGAGGTAGGACAATGCACCATGTAGGGGAGAAACTAAGACCAGAAGAAAGGATTTATGGCATTTCCCTAGTTGTTTCTGTGGTGGGCACAGCACACTGGAATTATCACAAAGAGTTACAATTGTATTAGAGTGTATTACTTCTAGAACAGAAGCATTACTGGTCTTGTGAGTCTGGGTTGTTCTTCAGTGTATTCCCCTCTTAATATTGTTCTATGTTCCCATTTTTATGACCTTAGAAACTCTGCATGTTGGCCATAAGAAAATATGGATACAGAATAAAGCTGGGATAGAAATAGCAAATAGTGAGAAAGTAGTCTAAAATTTTTCTTTCAGGAGTGGATTTATACACAGAAAGTCTGCTTTACAGGGATAAATTAAAGGGGAATAGTTAATATTATTCGTTATTTAAAATGCAATATAGATCTAGCAGCTTTTTATTTATTTATTTTTTTTTTTAAGACCTCTCATCTGAAAGAGAAAGTGAACCCTTATGTGACAAAAAGAGACTGAGTTAGAGGAGCAATAGGGATAATGTTATGGGGGCAAATAGCAATGAAGTGGGTCTTTATTATTGTTGCTTCTAAGAAAAATGCTGAAGGAAATGTTCATTGTGCACTGTAACACACAGAATTGTGATATTTCTTCTGCGTCATCAGCGCATTCATGCTGTCCTGTTGATTAAATCACTGGCTAGGTCAAACATTGATCAAACTCTACATTATGGTCTGCAGTATGTTTTTGCCTCCTGAAGCTGAAGGCTGGGCAGAATTCAGCACTGGATTCTGAAAACAGCGAGGGAACAGGAAGTGATACACACTGAGGACTAAACCGGCAATGGCTGCAGAAACTCTCTGCGCATGTACATATGGGAGGGTTGACATTTCTCTTCCCCCAGGCACACCAAATGCCCACAATCAGCAGCAGCACCAAGTCTGGGCACTTAATATGAAGGAAGGAGATAATTTATGGTCAAGGTTACACTAAAGATATATGTCCTTGCTTTGTTAGTGAGGGTGTGCAATTTCTTAAGAAACATCAGCCTTCTCCATGAGTATTCTGTAGCAATAATATTTGGAATAATATGTAACTCTTGCTATTTGCTTATTTGTAATCTTTCATAGTGTCTAGTAAAGTATCTGACTAGAATTCAGTTACTGTGACTATAAAAGAGAATAAAAAGCTCAGTGTAAAATGGCATTGTATGAGTTAACATGTTAGCCCTTAATTCTTTCAGATCAAGCTTCCTGTGAGTAATAAAACACTAGGCAGATGAATTTGGCTGGTCTCAGTCGAGCCTCTCATGGATAGTTGCCCACACGGGAATAACTACTGCATAGATTAGCTCTGTGAATAGTTCCAGGACAGGTGTGGGACTGAACTGCATTGGCAGAACTGTGTTGGGGAACTTATGTGCAATGCTTCACTCAGTGGTATCTGTCTTCCCTTTTCATGAGCACTAAAATTTAGCTAAACATGTTTATTCAGTAATGACTTTTAGGAAACTGGAAAAAAACTCAAATTTTGTCAGATTTGCAAGTATTTTATTAAACAATTCAGAAAAATTAAGTACAAGTGAAAACTAAAATACCCTGAATGATTTCTTACTAGTAAACATTTCATTACTGAGAACAGGAACAATGTTATGGCTTCTGATCCTAACATCCTAAAAATATTAACAAAAAGAAATGCATTTTTAAAGCGTACAAGGGGACAGAAGGACACAGGCTTTGTCCTGCTGAATGCAGAGTCTTTTTTGTTAATATTAGAAATTCAGGTATAGTCTTTGGTGATGAGTATGAAATGAAAAGTGTACTCAGGTAAACCCACCACTATTAACAGAGCCTTATTTTTCCAGTCCCTGTCAGAAGTGAAAAGATCTATTAGGTAAGGAGGTTGAACTGCTCTTTCACCTCCACATGCTCTTCTTTCTCTGTTCTTACCAAGTAGAAGTGTGCTTAAGTCACACTGTACAAGTCCTTGTAAAAAGGATGTCATGAGAAACAAGCTCTGCTTTATTTTTCCTGACAAAAAAAGAGGCAACATAAATGAAAGCTAGGAAGAAGAATTAATAACAACATTCAATGAAAGAATTCTGACGCACAAGCAGATTCAGAAGGCTGCTTGATATTAGGTGTGTAGCACTTGTATAAATCAGGGTTTGACCAGTTTACAGCAGCTGAACATCCACAACATAAAACAGGAAACTTCTCTGTTGAGCTCCTTGTTGAGCCATGACTGTAGGCCAGCTTTCCTTCTTTAGCAATAAGGGGAAAGGATTGCAGTCTGGGAGCTGACACTGCTGTTTGTGCCCTGGCAGCCTCAGAATCAGTAGAGGACCCTGCTCTTCAAATATCTCACACAGAGCAAATATTTTTTTTCTTAATACAACTGGTGATTTAAGGAAATGCTTGATCATATGGTTGCCTAAGGTCAGGTTTATAGTACTGCTGTAGATATTTGCCACACAGTTTGGAGTTTCAGAGTCATATGTGAACATAGTTAAAGAATTTATTGAGGTATCTATTAAAACTGCAGTTAGGTTTCTTACGTCTGTCTCATAGAAGTTGCTATGCCCATTCTGACTGACGTATTTTCCATGCATTCCACTATTGCTGTATCTAATGAAGCTTCATTTTCACATGCATGTGGGCATTGTGGGCATGTAATACGGCTTTAAAAAAATGTACCAACCAAACCCTCATCTCCTTTTTCTAGAGGACTACAGACATAATGGTTTTAAGAATGCAACTCTGCACTTCTGACTCTCACATTAAATTTCGAACTTACCAGTCTTAATAAACTAAGTAATTTCTTCTGCTACAGGATCTCTCTATTGCAGGAGTAAGGAGAGTAATCAGAGGTCCTCTGTCAATTTGCCATTTTTAAAATTTCAGTTATGCTTACAGTTGTGCTTATTCTGGTATTGTCTAAGAAAGATACAAACAGCATGAAAAAATAATAATCTTACTGGAGATAATTGAGTGCTGCTGCTTTGAAGGTGAATATTTACCTCCAGAATTTTCAGTGAGACTTTACATTGCTGACTCCAAACAGAAACAGGCAGCAGAGTGTGTGGAGCTTTGCTAGCTTGTAACCTGGGATGTCTTTTCATTCAAGATTTAGCAGCCTTTTTCCAGTGCAAATTTCAGTAGTTCCCCAGAGGCGGTTAATGTCTAAGAATAAATGTGTCCATTTTGTTAGTCATTGTTTTCTTTATAGAAGCTAGTATAATGTTTTTGAAACTAGATATAAACCAATGTGAATAATAAGAAGGCACATTCTGTTCTGTTTGTGTGATCTTATTCTGCTCATTGCTGTCATAGCCTAACACCAATATGTCAAACTTTAATGGAAGATGCTGTTAAAAAAGAATTCTGCAGTGTTCAATATCAGTTGCATGTCATGCAGAGAATTATTAACACACAACATAAGACCTGGCCAGTCAGAATTATAAGGCTTTAAATTCCCTTCTGATTGTGAAATTCAAGGCAATAGTTTGTAGACATGATTATTTATGAGTACGTTGATCATATTTATGGCTCCACTGACTTTATACAGATGCACAGTCTAGATAGGTAATTAGCAAAATGACATCAATTTTCCTGCATATTCCAACTGCAGATGACAGTGTTGTAAAAGTTATTCCCAGTGGATTGTTGTTCTAGAAATGTTTTATGCAGCATCTCTCTCTCATTTCTATCTTATTTTAACATCTTCTATCAGAGAGAACTACTTTAGGAAGGAGTCTACAAGTTCACTAATAGATATCAGTACAAGGCTGTCATTTTAGACTGGAAAAAATGAGATTAAAGCTGACCTGACAGGGAAAAAATCTCCACTTCCTTTCTCCCAGGTAATTATACAACTTGAATTCATAAACTCACTGTATTGCCTGCTTTTCAGGCAGTTTCCAGTAGAGAGACTCGCCTTATTATAAATAGGTACTTGTGCTGTATAATTGCTGACAGTCATGTGGAGAACCTGATTTCTTTCCCTTATATACATTGATTGCTCTGCCTCAAATAAAATAATGTATCCATATCTCATATTACTGGTCTTATTTGAGAAGAATCATTATGATAACTTTTCACTGTTTAAGTTTTCTCATGATGTATCACTACCGATAAGGAAAAAAGACTTATAAGACCTGAAACGGAAAGAACTAGCATGTGACTGATCACACTTTCACCACATATTTTTTTCATTATAAATATAGGTTTATTCTTTGAAAATCTGGAATTATTTTATGTCTGTATAACTAAAAAATGAAGATATTTACTTCTTGTTTCAAATCTTCGTCCATAAAATAAAGCTTTAAAAAACGAACATCCTTGGGTCAGACCAAATGACTGTCACTGCAAAACATATTTAAGGCTGTAAAGAATATGAAGTGCAGTGCATATCCAAACCTTTGTGAAATACCTGAAGTAAAGTAGAAAATGCTGATGGTTTATGAGTCAATGTATAGATACCAGTAAATCAGCAAATCAAATGGGCAATTACAGTGATCTGCCTTTTTGTGCATGCTACCTATATCCATAGTAGCTTAAAAAGCAATTGCAAAAATCCATTATATTTTTGAAGGCAGAATATTTAGTATATTTAGTGCAAAGAGCATGTCCAAAAATCTGTTTTTCAGAAGTATGTTAGATTTTCATTCAAAATACTAAGTAATAGGGAAATGAAAAAGAATCATCTACTTTTTAATATAAACTGTAAAAATAAATTGCATTCCATGAATTGTGAAATTATCACACTATTTCAGCAAAACTTCATTATTAATTTTGATGATTAGCATGCCATTCCATAGGGAAACTCATACATGTTTTTAGGGTGTGGCCATTTTGCTGCTTGAGTATGTGGGGCACAGGAGAATAATAACAATAAATCCTGCAAAACAGTTGTCTGTTTCCAGCCCAAGTACAAGCATTAAAATTGCTACTGTAGTCAGATAATTCCTAATGAAGCTGAAGCTTTAAAATACCTGATTTTTCCATATACAAACTGAATTTGGACTAAAGAGGGAAAGGACACTCTAAGGATGTTCATAAAGTACAGCGAAAATCTAAAGAATACTGTAGCAAACAGACTATCACTGTTGCAATTTTTGTATATATCAGTTTTTACAGAGATCTCCAGGCAGCCATGACTTATTTCTGGGGACTTTGCTCTCCACTGTAGCAGTGTAAGTCAGGAATATTTTCTCATGAGTATCTCAGTACATATTAATGCTCCTGAGGACAATTGACTCCACATTAATTGATTAACAATTACTTACTTAACTACCTTACTCACTCAAAAGTATGTAGGATTATGGTGTGTGTGTTTTGTTTTGTTTTGTTTTCCCCCAAAGCTTAAGAATCGTGCACCTGTACTGCTGTCATTTCACTCTGAAACAAC
>VXAU01000002.1:0-17382 GCA_013399695.1 Formicarius rufipectus | reverse complement strand
CCACCCTCATGGCTTCTTGTACCCCATATGCGTGAGAAGGCAGTGGGGTACCCCATCCCTGATCCCCTTCAGCCCATCCTCTGGCATCCTATATGGAGGTGTGTGAGTGGGAAACCCCAACCCTGAGCTCCCCAGCCCATCCCCTGGTATCCTGTACTGCAGGTGTGTGAGAGGAGAGTGGGGTACCCCATCCCTGAGCCCTCCCAGCCCACCCTCATGGCATCCTGTATGGAGATGTGTGAGAGAAGAGTGGGGGCCCCATCTGGTTCGCAAAAAGCACAAACCTGCCACCACCGGGCGGACAGCACCCTCTCGCACTGCCACCTCTTCCTCAGGATGAGGAGCACCCCCCAGAGAAGACAGTCATCACCACCCCTCTGCACCCCGCCTGCCTGTACCTCATGTTGTGCACGAAGATGCTCTGCCTGTGCTCCAGCTCCCTCGGGGAGCTGTACCGCCGCCCCATCCGCCGCCGGTAGTCGTGGAAAACCTGGTGTGCCCAGGGCTGGTGCCGCCCCACCAGGTCCTCCATGGGGTTGGCCAGCACACGATGCTCCGCCGGGCTCCCCGGCAGCACCCCGCACCTGGTCACTGGGGACAGGCAGGGGACACCGTCAGCCCGAGCCCCGAGGGCAGGGACGGGCGGGGGGACCCTCCCTTGGCTCACCGTTCTCGGGGAGGTCGAACACGGAGGAGGGGTAGCTGTTGTCGAATTCGGTGTAGTCGATCTCGTACTTGTCGTAGTGGGAGCCCAGCAGGCTGTTGTAGCCCCGCATCTCGTAGTGCACGGGGGCCACCCCACAGCTGGAGTTGGTGACCCACAGGGTGTAGACGTTCTTCTTCTTCTCCCAGCGGGTGACATTCTGCCACACGGTGCAGTACCGGCCCTGGTAATACTCCTCCCGCAGGAACTGGCGGGGACACAGTGTCAGGGAGGGGTCTCCAACTCCCCTGGCAGGTGTCTGCCCCCCCACCCAGCCCCTTTTGCACAGGCCAGTGCTCCCAGTGCACACACCAGACTCTCCATCTGGATGGAGATGGGGGCAAGGGGGCATCCCATCCCAACTGGGATGGAAATTTGGGCAAGAATTTGGGGGTGCAACACAGGGCAGACCCTTCCCCCACCCAGTCTGGCTCAGTGGTGCTCTCACTGCACACACCAGTCATGTGTGGGCTGGAAATTTGGGCAAGGATTTGGGGGTGCAACACAAGGGCAGACCCTCCTCCCCCAATCTGGCTCAGTGGTGCTCCCAGTGCACACACCAGGCTCTCCATCTGGATGGAGATGGGGGCAAGGGGGCATCCCATCCCAACTGGGATGGAAATTTGGGCAAGAATTTGGGGGTGCAACACCGGGCAGATCCCCCCACCCCTGCCCTTCAGTCTGGCTCAGTGGTGCTCCCAGTGCACACACCAGGCTCTCCATCTGCATCCAGAGGCTCCGTGGCCATGAGCACACAGCCATGCATGGGATGGAAATTTGGGGAAGGATTTGGGGGTGCAACACAGGGCAGACCCCCCCTCTCCCATCTGGCTCAGCACAGCCCTGGGGACACCCCAGTGGGCAGAGCACTCCATGTGCACCCCTAGTGTGGGGTCTGGCTTCACCCCGGCTCCCAGAGGCTCAAAAGGTTCCAGGTTTTCCCTGCCCGTCTCCAAGCTCTCGCCCAGCCCGGTGACAGCCCGCTGTCCCCAGCGCTCCTGGGCTGTGCTCAGCCCTGCCGGGGGCAGGGGTTGTGACAGCCGAGCCGCCCTGCAGAGACTCGCCCAAACCGTGCCGAAACGACGGCGTTTGTGTGGGATGTGGCACGTCCCGACACGGCTGCTGGAGTTGGGAAAGAAGCCGGGAGTCCGGCTCCAAGCCGGCTGGGGAAGTGACCCTCCCTGAGCCCTGGGGTGTGGGGGCACGTCCTGGCCTGTCCCTACACCCCTTGGATGGAGAGGAGCAGCTCCCAGCACCCCTTCCCACAGCCTGGGGGTGCTCTGGGCAGCGGGTGGGATCCAGGCTCTGACATTTCCCACCTTAAACCCTGTCATGTTGGGGAAGACACTCTGAGCCTTGACCACATCGTCCTCGGAGCCGGGCAGCTGGAAGCATTTCCTGGCGTTCACCTCCTTCTCGGTGGTCTCCGGTGTGATCTTGTACCTCATCCCATAGGGCTTCACCGCTGCCAGCTGGTAGGTTATCACCTGCCCTGTGCCAGTGGGGAGGGGAAACTGAGGCACGGGGGTCCTGCCAGTGCAGGGTGGGTGCAGCTGGGGCAGGTGGGTGCCCACCTTTTATTACCTCCATAGTACTGGATCCGGCTCATGTTCCCCGTCAGGTTGTACCAGGCTTCGAAGGGCTCCTCGATCTCGGCATAGGGCAGCTTAATGACCCCTGTGGGGCCCCCCAGACAGGTCAGCCCCCAGGCCTCAGCACCCCAACACCCCTTCCTGAGCCCCCCCAGAGCCTGCAGACCTGCAGCCCATCAAGCCACTGTCCCCATGGGTGATGATGGGACAGGGAGAGGCTGTGGAAACATGTCCCAGTTTGGCACTGGGACAGCCTAGTCCTGCCCAGTGCTGAGCATCCTCTGGGCCCCCCAGCAAAGGGGACTGTGGGGTCCCGTTACCTCGGACGTGGTAGATGCAGCCGAACTGAGGAGGTGGGCGAGCGAGCACATAGTCCTGTCCTGAAAGGCAGAGAAGGGCAGGGGTGAGGGGGGCTCTGTGTGCCCCCCCAGGGTAGTGTCCTGAGCCAGTGCCCCCCTTCCATGCGGTCTGGGGACCCTCTGCTTGGCCAAATGAGCTCCCTGAGCCCACCACTGGCACATCCAAGGCACTGACACCCCCCTAGGGTCAGCTCCAGGGTCGGCACCATGCCATGACCTGTTGTGGCACTGGAGTGAGCCCTGTGCTGTTGTACCCCCAGGGAACCCCAGTTCCTGGAATGGCTGTTGGGGCGACGTCCTGGTGTCACCCCAGCACTGGTGGCCATGGCATTAGGTGATGTTTCCAAGGTGGGCACAGCCAGGCTGTCCCCAGCACACAGTGCATGGTTGAAGGGTGCCAGGGAGTTGACTGGTCCTGCCTGGTGTCTCCCAGCAACATCCTCAACCCCCCCGAGGGCTCCCAACTTGTGCAACCCAATGCCAACACACCCCTCGATGGGAAGAGGCCCTTCCCTCTGTCAGCATCTCCCTCCTCGCCAGGAGCAACCAGTAACACCTGCCCCGGGCAGCTGGCACCAGTCCTGCACCCCAAACCCTGGGTAGGCAGGGACAGACAGCCCCTCACCTGCACCCCAGGCTGTCCCACGAGTGCCCATCACACCCTGTGCCAGGGCACCCACAGACAGTGCCCAGGATTTGGGGAGCAATGAGTCCAGCAAGCCCACAACCCTGTTTACAGACACCCAGAAAGGGAATCCTGCAGGTGCACAGTCCCCCTGTCACCCCTGTCCCCTCCCTCCTCCCTTCTTGGGTTAAACACCTGGGGCTAAAGCCACGGTTTAGCCTTGTTTTCACTCCCTCCCCGCACCAAGCCCTCGAGGCACACCCCCGCCTGCCCTCCTTGCCACCCCACCCCAACTCCCTCTCGGAGGAACTGCAAATTTGAGGACCCAACAAGCAAACAAAACCACTTCCCAACTCTGCAGCCTGCCCCCGCAGCGCAGCGGGGTGAGGGAGACCTGTTGCGGTGCCCCCAATCTCCCACCCACCCCCGGGGTCCCCCAGGCATGGGGTGGGGTGGTCCAGACTCACCCCAGATGATGATACAGAGTGCAGGAGCCACGAGCCAGCGGAGAAAACCCATCCTCACCTCGCCGGCTTTCCCGGCGCCGGCTCCTCAGCTTTAAGCCGGAGCCGGAGGCAGCGAAACCCGACGGAGCCAATGCAGAAGTTGGGTCCCTCCCTGGAGGAGGGAAGGAACAGGCATCATGTGGTGCCTGGCGGGGGGACGGGCACCCCGAGGGCACTCGGCGAGGAGAGCGTGTCCCAGCAGGGCAGATGGAGCAACGCCGGCTGCTGCAGGGGGTGGGAGGTGCAGAGTGAGCCCCAAAAATGCCTCCAGCAGCACGTGGGGACGCGGCGGTGCAGGCTGGATGGATCTGTAGGGATCCCCCATCCTGGGGTCAGCCAGGCTTCCTGACAGACTTGGTGTTGACTTGATAGTTAAAGCGCTGGCTGCTTTATTAAATATATTTGAAAGGGTCAAAATCTGTCTCAAGGTGTGAAATGCCCTGCACAGAAAGTAAAACGTGGGTTGGTCACAGGCCCTTCTCTCCTGCAAGCAGCAAGGCAACTGTAGCATCACCAAGATCTCAAAGCAGAAAAATCAGTTTAAGATAGAAATACCTTCATCTTATAAACTTTTTCCAAGTACTGCCTCATCCCACCTAATGCAGAATATATGTGAACTAATAAAACTGGGTTTTCATCAAAACAGGCTTCCTTCCCACCAAGGGTGGGTCGTCACAGCCAGTCCCTTCTTCTGCCTCTGGATGGGAGGGATGAGCAGTGTGGTGCTTGGGGCTGGGTATCCCCTCCTGGGGTGCAAGGGGAGACCTCCCTGGGGTCTTTGCCAAGCAGCCCCGATGCCAGAGTGGGGAACAGGAGGCAGCACCTACAGCACAGGGTCAGGGCTGTGAGCAGTTTGGTGTTACCGAGGCAGATGATGAAACTGGGAACTCTTTTTGGGGGTTCTGAGCCAGCCCTGGGATGCAAGAGGAAGTGGGAACCCCACAGCCAGCCCCAAGGGGAGAGGCTGAGCCCCCCCAGGCCCCAGGCAGAGGCTGCACACTCTGCAAGTCCCCCCTTGCTCACTGCTCAGCCACTCTGACCACAAGAAGGGAAACTGAGTCACAGAGCACCAGCTGGGCTGAAGGGAGAGCCTCATCTGGCAGGAGGAGGGAATCCATCCACCTTCCCCCACCCCCTGACCTGCCTCCCTTCCCTCAGAAGGCAGGGTCTGATTTTGCCTTCAACAAGTCCCACAGACCCCCAAAAGCCTCCAAATCTAAGATCAAATGGGAACTGTGCTGCCAGGATGAGCCAGAAGGTGACAAGGTAAGGGTAATATCAATCTGGGGAGCAGGTTCCCATCCTGGTGGGCACCCAGGACCTCTGCCAGTCTTGGCTGTTCTGTGAGAACAGGAAACATTGAGGCCAAACAGTGTCACAGAGGAAAGAGGTCACCCTCCCAGGGTTAACCACAAAGCGAGGAGGAGAAAGGCTCTGAGAGGTGGGGAGTGACCCATCCCCAGCCCAGCTGTGTGGAGGAACAGCCTGGCAGAGCCAGGATGCAGCAGCTCTGGGCTAAAGCATGACCAGACCCCTCTGCCCATCCTGTGCACCTTCACTTCCCCTTGGGAGCACACCCAAAAATATCCCTGTGCCCTGTGTGGGGGGATATGGGGGATGTGCAAGGTGGGGGCTCAGTGGAGCTGGGGGGGCGATTTCTATCTGGGGAGATCCTGATTTGGAGGGGAGGCTTCCCTGCACCCCTGCTTTGCACAGGGCCTTCCCACAGTGAGGGGCCCCATCGAGAGCCCCTCGACCTGGGGGTCAGGGTGCCAAAAGCCTGAAGTGCTCTCTGCAGGTGGGTACTGCAGTGACCTGGGCTGGGAGCCCAGGGGGGCTCAGGCAGGGTTCTAGGGGGCTCAGGCAGGGTTCTGGGGGGGATCAGGCAGGGTTCTGGGGGGATCAGGCAGGGTTATGAGGGGCTCAGACAGGATTCTGGGGGGTTCAGGCAGGGTGCTGGGGGGCTCGCTGAGGTTTGTGGCTTGGTGTGAGAGATGCCAAATCTTGGGGTCATCCTGCCAGCAGCTTTATCTGGACAAGGGATAAATAAGGGCTCCAGTGTCTGGTGGGCTGTCGGTGGCCACAGCACTGGCTTGAGCCAGCTGAGAGCTGGTCCCCGTCTTGGGGGGACATGTGGGAGACCCCTGGAACATAATCCCGGGCAGGGTGGGCTCAGCCCTGCCCGTAGAGACCCTGTGCCAGCAGGACGGGTGGCTGCTGTGTGTGCCACTTTGTTCCTGTCCCTTGCAGGGCCACAGCCCCCTGTGTGCAATTTGTGCCCCTTGGCGGGCTCGGGGGGCTCGGGGAGGCGATGCCAGGCTGTGTCTGGGGACGGGGTAGAGGCAGCCCCCTACCCTGGCACAGGCTGAATGTCCCCCCACACCCCATAAATCCCATCCTGGGGATCCACACCACTGTCCCCCTGTGCTGCTGGGGACCAGGGACACCCCAGTGCCAGCGTGTGTCCTGCTGTACCACCACTACGGGTCCGCAGCGAGCGAGCCGGAGGGAGATCCAGAGGCTGATCCAGAGGTGATCCAGAGGTGATCCAGGCGATCCGACGGGCGATCCGGCCGGCTGTCCAGCAGCCTCCGAGGCTGGGCTGGCTGGTACAATGAACCATCGCTGGGAGCGCAGGGAGGAAGGGGGGGCGAGGGGAGGGGAAGCTCTTGCTCGGCTGCCAAAGCCGCCGAAGAGACACGGGAAGCGCACGGCCGGGCGCTCCCGGCTCTCCCACGGCTCCTGCCCCGACGTCCCGGTCCCCAGAGCCGGCAGAAGCGGGTGCTGCCGTGGCAGCCCGGCCGGGGGTCCCGTCGGGAGCAGCGGGGGAGCGGGGGGTCCATGCCAGCCGGAGCAGGAGGGCTGACGGTAGGAGGGATGCGGGGCGGGGTGGGGGCTCACCCCGGAAAGTGGAGGGTCTCGTAATCCCCTTGCTGTGTGCTGGAGGAGTTGCTGAGGGGTGATCCCTCCAAGTGTGGGGTGGCTCCGGGTCCGGGGTGGGACAGGCACTAAGCTGTGAGAATGGAGGGCGCCGTGACCCCCGTTGCGGGGCTGTTGGGGGACCTGCCGGGGCTCTGCCCTCACTGCTCCCCCCGGGGAGTGCCTGGGGGTGGGAGGAGACCCCTGTCCTCGCCGTGCTGGGAGGCAGCAGGGCAGCGGGGGCTGTGGTGTGGCGAGGGTGGGGGGCATCCACCAGCTCCAGCTCGCTGTCCCGGCACTAACCGGTGGTGACACCGCGTCGGGGAGCCTGCGGGGACGCACGGTGCCTTCACCCCGCTCTGAGGAGGGGGCAGGTCATGGCACCCTGGGGACACCGGGATGGGGACACACACACCTGTGCCTCTCAGCCCTGCAGGTGTCCATGGGGTGTCAGCCCAGCCAGCGCTCCGCGGGCTTGCAGGGGGCTCAGTAATCCCTGTCTGGGGCTGGAGGAACACTGGAGGGCTCAGGCTCTGGCCGGAGTGGGTGCTCCCCCCGCTCCCTGCAGCTCTGCCTCATCCCAGGTCCTTGGTGTGTCCCAAGGAGGGACAGGAACTCGCCGCTTCCTGCCCTGCACAATTCCCTCCCCACCCCGCTCCTCCCGGGACATTGTATTTGAAGCCCTGGCCGGCTCCCTCCCTCCGCCCCTGCAGCCCCTTGGATCCGGGAATTGCTCTTCTTCCAGCGGAAATCCTGCTTTCCCAGCCAGTGATGGGACCGGGAGCCTGAGGAAGGGGGGTTTGCCCCCCTCCTGGCCATCTCCTCCTGGGGCAGGGGGCAAGGACACCCCCGCCCTGCCCCTGGCCTGGTGGCTGGCAGGTGGGCTTGTGGGGCAGAGAACTTTTGGAGGGTGGTGAATCCTTCCTCTTTAACCCCAGAGAATGGCCCGGCCACCTCCTGGGGCTGGCCCAGGGACAATGCTGCCCGAGCATTGGCCATGCCTGGCCAGAGTACAGCTGGTTTTGGGGGGCTGCAGCCCCCCTGAGCCCTGCCCTGCTTGTGGGAATGCAGGGGATGTCATCCCTCCTTGCACCCCTTGTTCCAAATAACACTGCTCCTGCTGGAAGCCACAGGGAATTCCCCAGGCCCTGAGTGGACTGAGAGGACTGGAGCAGGAGCAAGACTCTGTCTCCAGGTCTCAGGGCTGGCCTTGAGGCTAGGGGCAGCAGGGAAAGGACAGGGACACACCGTCACCTGCCACCATGCCAGGATGAGGAACAGGTGGTGGAGAGGCAGATGTGTCCTCTCATCCCCTCCCCAGGTCTGTGGGGTCCTGGACTCGGGTTGGGGACATGTCTCAGAGTCTTGTGTCCTAAAGAGAAACACCTTCCCCTTCTGCACTGTGACTTCCTTGTGCCTCAGTTTCCCCCCTGGGACCAGGGAGCTCCAGAGCCGTGGGGTGACAGTGGAACCGGAGCGGGCGCCGGCCTGGGCTGTGCAGCCCTCTCGGTTCCTCTTCCCTGGGAACCTTTGGCAAGAGACACCAGAGTGCTGGTGCTGTGCAGGGCAAGGGGGTGGGGCAAGGCATGGGGGGGCACAGGGTGCCCGGGGGGCTGCAGCTCTGCTGTGATCCCTGCCTGACCCCCACCCCAGCTGCCACTGTCCCCAAGGCCTGGGGTCCTGCCAGCCCTGAGGTTCCCCTCGGCAGTCCCTCCTCCCCCATGCCGTGCTCCTGCTGCTTCCTCTTCCCACTGTGTAGGTGCCCTGGGGGTTCCCCTGGCAGCTTCCCCCGTGCCCAGGGGGCTCATGGCACCCTCAGCCTGGCAAATGCCACCATGGGCTGTCCCTGCAGCACAGGGTGTGTGACATTCCCTGCTCCGTGCTGCTGCTTCCCCTCGGAGCCTGACCACTGGTATTCCCATGAGGAGAACAGAAGCAGGGAATGCAGGTGACATCATGGGTCACAGGGGTGGCACTGGTGCGTGCAGGGGACATTGTGCCCTCTGTAGGAGCTGGGGATGTGGCTGATCTGCCCCGTGTCCTGTGGGGCTGGGAAGCAGATGGATGGGCAGCCAGGGATGTGCTCTGTGCCCAGCCGTGCCCGGCAGGACAGGGGTGACAAGTTGGCCGGGTCTCAGCACAGGGCAGGAACTGGCAGTAGGACCAGGACTGGTGCTGGGGGAGCAGGGGTGGGCAGGGCTCAGTTGCCATCTGCTCCTGAGCTCTGAGCAGCTCCTTTTCGGGAGAGCTGGAGCCAGACACCAGGCTCAGCTCCCGGACACGGCGCCAGCTGCATCCCCTCCCCACGGGCAGCATGAGGGGATGGCTCTGGGTCACCTTGGAACCGGCTCCATGGGGTTGTGGGTGCTCATGGAAGGGGAAATGTGGGTTCAACCCTGCTGCACAGCACCCAGCCCTCGGTGCTGTGATACTGGGGGCTTGTGGTTGCCTGGAAGGTGCTCCTTGCCATCTCCATCCCTGCTGGTGGCTGTGGCAACTTCACTGCACACTCAGCGCTGTAATTCGGTGAAATGGGAAGTTCCTGAGCGTGGTGGGTGGCTGATTCCCACACAGAAGGGACAGGGTTTGTGAGAACCAGAGATGTTCTTCAGCTGAAACAGCCACTAATTGTGGGAAGGAATGAAATCCCCAACCAGCTGAGTGCTCTCAGCTTTGGCAACACCACCCTGTCGGCAACGGCCGTGGCCTTGCCACACCAGTGGTGTTGAAAGCAGAGGTGGAAGGGCACAGCTGGGCTCTTCCCACCCTCACTGAGAGAGAGGAAAGGGAATCGGTGACCATGATGAGGGAAACCCGCCTGAAATGTTTCACCCCAAAACCTTCATCTCCTCCTGCTCCCCGGAGCACGGGGGTCAGGGCACCTTCCTGTTCCTTCCCTCTGCTCTCAGCTGGAGCTGTGTCAGCTTGCAGAGTGGAAGGCTCTGCCCAGTGCAAACTGGGCAGACTGGTGTGGGTGTTCAGCACCAAGGGGAGTGACAGAGCTGGGGACAGACTGTCTCTTTGCAGCCGTGGCAGGAGAGGTCCAATTTCCTCCTCCTCCTCCTCGGTTACACCTTCGTGCCGCCGCGTGTGGCCAGAAAAGTATGACCCGACCGCAGGAGCCTTCCTCCCCTAAACATCCTCTCCCCACTGAGCAGAGGGTGTGGGGACAGGGACACCTTCAGGGGCTCCTTCACACCCACCCTGGCTCCCTCCAGCCTCAGGACAGCCAGGGACACGACTGCTCTGAGTGGTGTGGTGAGGACACAGTGAGAGAAAAACCTGCTTGAGGATGTGGTTTCAGCCCGTGCAAGGGTGTTGCAGCCCTTGGAGAAGTGGTGCAGCCTTTGTGGGGGTGCTGCAGATCATGTAGATCATTTTAGCTCAGGGAGGAGGGTTTGCAGTCTGTGCAGGGTTGTTTTAGCTCATTGAGGGGTGTTACAGCCCGTGTAGGGGTGCTTCAGTCCGTGCCAGGCTGTTTCAGCTCATGCAGGGGTGCCTTAGGTTGTGCAGGGGTGTTGTAACTTGTGCAGGGGTGTTGCAGCCCATGCATGGGGTGTTGAAGTCTATGCAGGAGTGTTACAGCCCATGACAGGGGTGTTGCATCCTGTTTAGGGGTGTTACTGTCTATGCAGGAGTAATTCAACCCATGCAAGGGTGTTTCAGCCCATACAGGAGTGTTATAACCTGTACAAGGGTGTTTCAGCCCATGGCAGGTGTGTTTCAGCCCTTGGTGATGTGTTGACATCCCATGCAGGGGTGCTACAGCCTTCGGTGGGGTGTTCCAGCCCATGCAGGGATATTTTATCCCTTGCTGGGGTGTTCCAGCCCACACAAGGCTCTTGCCCTCTGCCTGACACCTTCCTCGGTGCCCACAGGTGCCTCTTCCCCTCCCCGAGGTGACATGGAGCAGCTGAAGTGACCCGAGGAGCCCTCGCAGTGAGTGGAGCCCCCCTGGGTGCCAGGAGGACGCAGGGACCCCCGGGCAGCACAGCCCTGCTTCCAGCGGGAGGTGGCAGCGCCCTTGGGACCCCGGTGTCCCCATGGGCTGGGAGGTGGCAGGACCCTGCTCCTCCTGGAGCCACCACGGTGCCTCTAATCGCGTGTGTGCCCCGCCCGGGGGATGTGGGGCTGACAGACCCTCTGCCCCGCAGGCGGTGCCCAGGATGGGCTGCGTGCCCTGCAAGGAGAAGGGGGCCGGCAAAGGGCAGGCGGGGGGCGAGGCAGGTTTCCTTCCGCCCCCCGCCTCCCAGTACGACCCCGACCCCACCCAGCCCGGAGCCAACTTCACCTGCATCCCCGACTTCAACAACTTCCAGGGGCCGGCAGTGCCCTCGGTCCCGTCCTTCGCGGGGTCGGGGGTCTTCGCCTCCAACACGCTGCAGATGCGGAGCGGGGGCATCACAGGTCAGCCGGGGGTGGGGTCTGGGTGATGGAGAGGGGGGTCCACTTGCACCCCTGCAATGCCGGGATGTGGGGGGCACCCGGGGGCACACCACAGTCCCCTCTGTGTGCCACAGGCGGGGGGGGGACGCTCTTCATCGCCCTGTATGACTACGAGGCCCGCACGGAGGATGACCTGACGTTCCAGAAAGGGGAGAAATTCCACATCATCAACAACACGTGAGTCCTCCCGGGACTTCTGCCACCCCCAGCGCCCCCATGCCACCCCAGGAGGGTGCCTCCATGCCGTGGGTACTGCCTGCAGGACCCAGGCTGGGGACCCAAGCTCTGCCTCCTCTCCCTTGCTGGGTACCAGGGCCACACGTGTCATGAGCTGGGTGGGCTCAGCACAGATGGGTGGGGGAGAGTGGGGTCCGGGGGTGCTGTCTGTAGGGTGAGGGTTGCAGGACAGCCAGGTCTGTCCCTCCTCCTCCTCCTCCTCACTCTCTATTCCCAGAGAAGGGGACTGGTGGGAGGCCAGGTCGCTGAGCTCGGGCGCCACGGGCTACATCCCCAGCAACTACGTGGCCCCCGTGGATTCCATCCAGGCTGAAGAGTGAGTAGGGGGGACAGGGATGGGGGCAGACCCCGAGCCCACCTGCCGGTGTGTCCTGGTGAGCCCCAGCAGTGCCATGGTGCTGGTGTGGGGTCCCCATGGGAGCCCCTGGGCAGTGCCCTCCCGGCACTGAACCCGTCCCCGTGGCAGGTGGTACTTTGGGAAGATCGGGCGCAAGGACGCGGAGAGGCAGCTCCTGTGCCACAACAACTGCAGGGGCACCTTCCTCATCCGGGAGAGCGAGACCACCAAAGGTACGGGGATGGGGATCCCGGGGGTGCACATCTGTGCAGCTGTGCACACCCCTGTGCCCTTCCCTGACCTGTGCCCCCCACGTAGGTGCCTACTCCCTCTCCATCCGGGACTGGGATGAGGCCAAGGGGGACCATGTGAAGCACTATAAGATTCGGAAGCTGGATAGCGGGGGGTACTACATCACCACCCGTGCCCAGTTTGATACTGTCCAGGAGCTGGTCCAGCACTATATAGGTAGGGTGGGATGGAGGGCATGGAGTTGGGGGGGAGGTGATGGGAGGGGTAGGGAAAGCCCAGGAGAGCCTTTGGTAAGAAACTGGTTGGGTCAGCTGGGTGGAATGGGGGAAGGAGAGGGCAGTTCTGGTGGTGGCATTGGGGGACTCCCCAGGGGTCTCCCCCTTTTCCATGCCCTGGCTGCAGGGAGCACTTGGCTGTGCTGGAGGTGTGGGTGGGCATCACCCCCTCCCTGAGCACAGCTGGGGGGACTGGGGGTCCAGCCCAGCCAAGGGGGTGCAGGGCTGTCCCAGGGGGAGTCAGAGGGGGGTGCAGGGCTGTCCCAGGGGGAGTCAGAGGGGGCTGCAGGGCTGTCCCAGGGATAGGCAGAGGGGGGTGCACCCCTCTGTTGTACATGAGTGTTGGGGGGTGAGTGGATGATGCAGAATCCTGGGTGATGCCTGGGGTGGTGAGGGGTCTGCAGAGGTCTAGTGGGGTTCTGGGCCCACACTGACCCCTGTCCCCCCTCCCTGGTGTTACAGAGCGGGCAGCCGGGCTGTGCTGCCGCCTGGCTGTGCCATGCCACAAGGGCACCCCCAAACTGGCCGACCTGTCGGTCAAAACCAAAGACATGTGGGAGATCCCCCGAGAGTCCCTCCAGCTGCTCAAGAAGCTGGGGAATGGGCAGTTTGGGGAAGTCTGGATGGGTAGGGCCCAGTGGGCAAGCCGGGGCGAGCGGTGTGGGGGACACGGGGGTACCCCCAGGCCTGGCACTCCCCCTGGAAAAGCTCCTGCCTGCTGAAACTGGCCAAGCCACACCAATTCACCAACACAGAGAAATATCCCATGTCCTCTGGGCTCACAAGATGCCCCATGACATGAGGGCAAGCAGCCCCCCATTTCAGATGGCACAAGACCAGGCCGGGGGGTCCCACTTTTGTCCTCCTCTTCCTCCGGCGCCCCGTGCTCCCCCCGCTTGGCATGCATGCTCCATTCATCCCATCACATCCCCTCCCTCCTCCTCTGCCTGCCCCCCTGCCCACCCTGCAGAGTATAACGATGGGTTGTGCCATCTGCTCACCCGCCCGTGCCCTGCTATGAAGCCCCAGACCCTGGGATTAGCTAAGGACGCCTGGGAGATAGAGCGGGAATCCATCACCCTCAACAAGAAACTCGGCATGGGATGTTTCGGAGACGTGTGGATGGGTAAGGCTGGCCCAGCCGGCCGGGGTGGAGGACACAGGGGGCAGGAGAAGCCTAGTCCTGTCCTGGCATGGAGCATCATGGGGTGCCAGGTGGTACCTACTGGTGTGGGGGAGATGGTGGCTTGGCTTGGCACAGGATTCCCCGTGGAGGGATGGGGAATGGGGTGAGGTATCAGGAGGTGAACTCATGGATGCCTTGGGGTGAGTGGGACCCCTTGTCCTGAGTGGGGTATGGTGGGATCACTGCCCTTCCTTGCCCATCCCTGATTCCTTGCTCCTCCATCCATGCACCAATCCATCCATCCATCCATGCATGCAAGCATGCACCCGCACACCCCTCCACCCGCACACCCCTCCATCCACACACCCCTCCATCCACACACCCCTCCATCCCGGCCCTGCCAGGGCTGGCTGTGCCCCACGCTCTTGCTGACCCGGTGTCCCCACCCCAGGCACGTGGAATGGCACCACAAAGGTGGCAGTGAAGACGCTGAAGCCAGGGACCATGTCCCCAGAGGCCTTCCTGGAGGAGGCTCAGATCATGAAGCGGCTGCGGCACGACAAGCTGGTGCAGCTCTACGCCGTGGTGTCCGAGGAGCCCATCTACATCGTCACCGAGTTCATGAGCCAGGGTGAGCAGGGCACACAGCCCAGGGCACCCCTCACCTCTCCTGCAAGCCCTACTCTGCCTAGGCACAGTTCTTGTGGGCACCCTTGAGTTTTGGGGCTCTTTGACTGACCCTCCCTCTGCCTGCAGGCAGCTTGTTGGATTTCCTGAAGGACGGGGACGGTCGCTACCTGAAGCTGCCCCAGCTGGTGGACATGGCAGCCCAGGTACAGGGGGGCTGGCACGGGGTGGGAGTGCCCCCTCTTGGGGGGTGTTTTGGGGGGTCCCTCACTGCTTCCTCCCACCCCAGATCGCGGCAGGCATGGCGTACATTGAGAGGATGAACTACATCCACCGGGATCTGCGTGCTGCCAACATCCTGGTGGGGGACAACCTGGTGTGCAAGATCGCTGACTTCGGCCTCGCTCGCCTCATCGAGGATGATGAGTACACAGCACGGCAGGGTGGGGACCCCCTGGTCTGTCCCCTCCCTGCTGTGTCCCACCCTCAGCCTGGAAATGGTCACCCCCAGGGGATGGGTGTTCTGGGTGATGGACACCCCAAATAATGGGTGCCCCAGGGGATGGGTATCCTGGATGATGGGTATCCCAGGGGATGGGTATTTTGAGTAATGGGTACCTTGGATGATGGGCACCCCAGGGAATGGGTGTCCCAGGGGATAGGTGCCTCAGGGAATGGGTATCCCTGGTGATGGACACCCCAAAAGATGGGTGTCTCAGGGGATGGGTATTTTGGGTGATGGATGTCCCAGGTGATGGGTACCCCAGTGGATTGGTGTCCTGGGGGGTGATTAACCCAGGGAAAGAGTATCATGGGTGAAGAACAGCCTAAATGCTGGGTACCCCAGTTTATGGGCATCCCAGGGGATGGGTGCCCCAGATAATGGGCACCTCAGGTGCAGGGTGCCTCCACTGAAGGATGTTTTGGGTGCCCCATGTGTGGGGTGCCCCAGGCAGAAGATTCCATGGGTCCTGGTACCCCCAGAGCTGGGTCACCCCAATTCAGGGTACCCTGGGTTCAGGACACCCTCAGCACACGGCACTCCAGGTGCAGGATGTCCCAGGCGTGGGGTGTCCCCAGATCTGGATGCCCATGTGGGGGGTACCCAGGTGTGGGTGCAGCCCCAGCCAGGGCTCACCTGCCTGCCCTTGCAGGTGCCAAGTTCCCCATCAAGTGGACAGCTCCAGAGGCTGCACTTTTTGGGAAGTTCACCATCAAGTCGGACGTCTGGTCCTTTGGCATCCTCCTGACTGAACTGGTGACCAAAGGCCGAGTGCCCTACCCAGGTACAGCCCCCCTGGGGCAGTGGGCACCCCTGGGCTGCAGACAGTGACTGCCCCTCCCTGGCAAGGCTTGCCCTGTGCCTCGGTTTCCCCATCACAGAGACCAGCACTAAGCAATGCCACCGTGTGCCCTCACTGTGCCTCAGTTTCCCCCACTCCCGTGGGGGTGCTGGTCACTGAGCAGGGGGGTCTTTGTCCCTCAGGGATGAACAACAGGGAGGTGCTGGAGCAGGTGGAGCGGGGGTACCGCATGCAGTGCCCGGGGAGCTGCCCCTCGTCCCTGCACGAGGTGATGGTGCAGTGCTGGAAGCGGGAGCCCGAGGAACGCCCCACCTTCGAGTACCTCCAGTCCTTCCTCGAGGACTATTTCACTGCCACAGAGCCTCAGTACCAGCCTGGAGACAACCAGTGACGCCCCCTGAGGCTCTGGGGTGGGTTTGGGGTGTATATCCCTGCTTTTTTAGGGGGGGATGTGGCTCCCTTTGGCTGTGCCCTTCCAAAAAGGTCTGTTGGGGGGATGCTCAGGTGCCCCAGACAGGACTTGGGGCTTTGCACAAGGATGTTGGACTCAGACAGTAGGCAAAGTCATGCCCTCCAGCCCCTCCCTCCCCATCCCCACTTGCTGCCTTCACACCCAGTTTTGAACCTGAGAAGGGCTTTGCCTGGGGGGGAGGAGTGGGGGGGACCCCCGTGTTCCCACCCCAGACACCTCTAGACCCACAACAGCAGGGACCCCAATCCCAATCTCCTCTGGGAATGCACCTGGGGGTATTTAGACCCCCAAATCCTGACACTGACCTGTGAAGGTCACCTCAATTTCACACCTCCCCCTTTTATATCTAATTTATAAGATTTTATATCCCTCACCCCAGCAGCCATCACCCCCTTCAAGGGATCCTGGGATCTGGGGGGATCTCTTGTCCCCCCCTTTTTATAGCCTCTGCTCATAGTAGGGCCAACTCCTGAAAGCCATAAACCCCTGCTTGCACTGGGAGGGGGGCAGGGGGTCCTGGGGGGCACAAGGGGTCCCGTGGGGGTTACAAGGAGTCCTGGGGGAGGACAAGGGGCCTGTGGGTGCTCAGGCAGGGTTGGGAGCAGCTCTGCCCCAGGGGCTGTTCCCTCCTGCTCCATGAGGGGCAGGAGGGGGGTACGGGATGGGGTCTCCCCCACCGTGGCACTTTTGGGGCTCCTGGTGGCAACTTGGGTCAACCCCCTGTGGCAGTCAGGGGGGGATTTGGGGGTCAATGTGAATGTGATGGCACTGCAGGGGGGTGCCAGCTGGTTCCTGGGGTCCCACTTCCCCCTGGGCCCCCCCATTCCTGGGTAGGGTCCCAGACTTGGCCCCAGCCCCATGGTCAGGAGCTCCCCCTGCACCCACGGGGCAGGGCTGTGGGTGGGCAGTGCCACGGGTGGGGGGAGGAAGGGGAGGGGTTTGTTGTTTATTTTTTGTAATGAAGTCTGTAAATACAGAGAAATAAAAGCTTTCTAACAAGCTGGGGGGTGGAGCTCGGGTCCTTCTGCCCCACCTCCCAAGGGAGAGGGGCTGCCCCACTTGGGTCCGGTCACCCTGCAGGGTGGGCTGGTGGGTGATTAGAGCTGGGGGGACAACAGGACTTGGGGTGGGAGCACCCATCCCCATGGAGGGGGGGACTCCCAGCTTCAGCCAAGCCGACACTGAATGATGAACCCTCACCCCCTCCATCCCCAGGACACAAAAGTTTGGGGGGCTTCCTCCTTGGGGGTGAGCAGACAAAGCCCCCCCTGCCCTCCCAGGCCATTTGGGGAGGGGACACACCAGCTTTCCTTGCAAGTAAAAGCCTGGATTTGAGTTTGCAAAGCTGCCCCCACACTGGACACCCCCCAGCACCCCCTGAGAGGGGACTGTCCCCTCCTGCCAGTTCTGACACTTCGGGGGCAGGGGGTTGTGCTTGGAGGCTGGGCAGGAAGAGGTTAATTTTCCTTGCAGCTTGGCCTCCCCAGCAGGGCCCAGCTGTGGCCAGCTAATGAATTCCCCAGCACTGGTGGGAAGGGGGGACTGGCCCCTGCCCCAGCCGGGGGTGGGGGGCTCAGGCTTGGGGGGAGGCCCTCAGCAGGT